>VZRF01001881.1:412930-506714 GCA_013396875.1 Vireo altiloquus
AAGCCTCTCCAACCGGGAAAGTACTGGCGGCTTCAGCTCCTGAGAGTGAATCGGTGACACCGGCCAAAGGTTGCCTGAGTTTCCTGGTTTCCCTTTCTAAACAGGGTTGCAGAATTCTTTAAAAAGATGGAAAGAAGTGTGAAATACTCCCAGTTTCCAGATGGAGCACACAGAAGGAAAGTGGCTGCAGGCCCTATAGCGTGCAAATAAGTAGTTTTTTAACAAACCCTCAAATCACACTGCTGCTCCCAGTGCTCTGTAACCAAGAACAAACTTTTCAATATGAAATCTCCTTAAAAGATAGAGGCTTTTGCAAGCACCTCAGATATTTCCCAAGCTGTGAGACTCATCAGATCTAGTCTGCTCATTCAGAGCTATGTGGTTTTTCCAGTGAAGCTGACAAGTTTTAACATGACTTGAACAAAGTACAAAGGAAGAGAACATTTATTCTGTTAATATAGTGAAGAGAGCTCAAGTTTGCTTTCCTATACCAAAAGAGGTGAAAGGGAATATAGTACAAACCCTTTTAAAGCAAATTCAGATCTTTTAGTTACTGAATCTTACTTCATATGAGTTAAGGTCTGTCAGGAAGGGAGTTACTGAAACAATGGACACACCTGCACTTCGAGTTGTATCTTAGAAGGAAAGATTAGTAGAAACCAATTTTTTTTTTTGCCACCATGAATACTGTGTATGAATGAATAAAAGGTTGGTAAAGGCATGCTATTTTGAGAACTTTTCACGCTTTTAATTGATCCAACATTCAGTTTATGGTTCCAAGTCTGGTTTTCAGCAACTATGTCCCAATTCCTGTTTTTTCACTCAAGAGTGAGAAAGTGCTAGCAGATTGACCAAACAACTTATCAAATGCTTTTCCGATGGTCAGAGCTCACTTACCTGTCACCATCGTCGCCTTCCGCTTGTCTTGGAGCTGCATCCCGAAAGTGCCTCAGACTCCTCCAAAACGCATCTTGAAACTACAGCAGGTAGGAGAGTATTTCCTGGGAGCGGGTAGCTGAACAAACCATGTCTGGCAGTAAGATTTTTGGGCTTCCGATGGCTTTTTTTTGTGATACCTGATCAGAGAGTCAAAATTCCCCTGGCCAGGAGCGACTGGAGCAACTGGCTTTCTCATTCCTGGGAATGACTCACGCGCCAGGCTAGGTGAGCTCCTGCTCACTTCCTGGCTCCGGAGCAGCTGGGGCGCCCAGGACGCAGACAGTGATTCACCTGGAGGTGGGATCGTGCGGGGCAGGAGCAGCCTCTGCAGGGGAGACGCTGCGAGAGCCCAGGGGCTGCTCCCTGCAGCCCTGCCTCTGCCTCCCGGGGCAGGCAGCAGCGTGGATGTGGCTTTAATGTGCACCTCAAGAATCTGGTGCTGGATAGATGAAGATATCTGCTAATCAAGATTGTCTTGTCAATTATTAATTTGATTATGTTTGGATTATCTTTACTGTCGTGCTTTGAACAGATCCTCCCTGCCAAATAGTGTGTAGGATGAATGTAGAACGCTGTCTGTCCCTCAGTGTTACAGCTAAAATGACCAGAGTGTCTGTCTCCTGCCATGGTGCTCCTTAGGGCTGACTGAGCCCACTGCTCACTGCCCTCAGTGCTCCTGGCTGTGCAGATGTTTACAGTCAGACTGTTTGGTGCCTTTAGAGCACTGAACTAATCATGGGACAAAATTGGGACATATTATATTGGGACTATTCTATTGGGAAAAAGTTCTGCTTTGTGTCAGTGGAGGATGAAGTGGGTAATGTCCCATTTCTGTTGCCTTCTTTAAAAAAAGGAAATTCCCATCTCCCTCATTAAAAATTCAGGGGAAAAGAGAAAATAATCTCAGTGCTCTGAGAGCAATGGCTGCCAAGGACTTTTTTTGTCTGTTCTGCTTGGACTTTTCTGTACACATTTTTTTTTCTCAAATATCTGAGGGACTGAGCCCCTAGTGCCCCTGTGCTGAGACTAGACATCCCTCTGCACAGGAGCCCTGTCAGCTGCACGGAGCCTGCCAGGGGCAGAGCAGGACCAGAGCAGGACCCACCTGCTGCCCCCGAGTGCTGAGCACCTTCCTCTGGCCTCTGTCCAGGGAACCCTGTGCTAAATCCCACATTCTGCTTGTGGGAAGACTGTAAAATTTCCTCTTGCCTCAGGACCTCTCCCTTGAATCAGGCGCAGTCCCTGATCACAGGAGGCTGCTGGAACAGCTCGCCTTTGAAGAGCAGCTTTTGCAAGGCAAAGCAAACCCATGCAGATGAAGCTGTAGGAACACAACTTCACTCTGCTGTGTTTTCAGCTTTATTGTCGCAGGCTGCCAAACTGATCCCAGGATGGATGTCCAGACAGTAGGGGATGGCCCCTGTTGCAGGCACATGGCACCTCCTGAGGATGGAGAAGGCATTCCCTGCAGGTAGGGAGAGGAGACTTGATGAGGCCTTTGCCTTGCTCAGACCTCGCATGTGACTGCAGCATGGTCTGTGCCAGCCTCCCCTGCAGCTTCCTTCAGCTGTCCCTCGTGCCCCAGGGTTTGGCAGCTGCCTCTGGAGACAGGAACAGAAGTCAGAGGGCGTGCAGGGGGTTTGTACCCTCCTGGAACAATCCCCTCCACGCTTGACTTTGCTCCGCACGAGGTGTGTGCTCCTGAGCCAGTGCTGTGCTGTGTCCTGGCTGGGGATCCCCATTCCTGCATCCCTGCTGGGGCACAGCTGGGCTCAGGGAGCCCCATTCCTGCGTCCCTGCTGGGGCACAGCTGGAATCTGGGGATCCCCATTCCTGCATCCCTGCTGGGGCAAAGCTGGGCTCTGGGGAATGTGGCCACTCTGGGGTCTCAGGGCTGTGGGCCAGACGCAGCACAGCAGTGTGGGATGCCTACGTTTGTGCTGCTGGTTCTCAACACGGCCAGCGCTGGTGGTCTCTCAGGCTGGGGTCTAAGAACCAGTGCAGCAGGATGTGCTTAGGGGATGTGCTGTGGATGTGCACTTAGGATGTGCTGTGGGGAAAGAGAGAAGAAATTGAAAGTGAAAACTGAAATGTTGGAAAAATGTAATTTAATTGCTTAGAGAGACTCAAGTGTTTAGGAGTTGGCACTCTGGGAGTAGAGAGCACACACCAGAACTGGTGTGTTAGTAATGATCAAATAATAAATAAAATCTGCACCAGAATGGGGTTTTAGTTTGTTTAGTTTTGGAATATGGTGCAAAGTCACATTAACCGTGTGTTTTTTTTTTTTTAATCTCTGTATTTTAGTGTACCAGTAAAACACGATGGGTTAGAAGCCAGTGCCCTGGCATCCCCCAGCAGGCTCCAAGGCAGACGTGTTGTTGGCTGCTCCCAGGCTGGAGCAGGTCAGGACGAGCTGACACATGAAACGTGGGGAGCTTGTCGTAAAAACAGCGCGGAAGAAATGTGAAGACCTGATGTAAAGAAAAGCTGAAGGTAACCTGTGACTTCACTATTGTCCACATTATTTAAAGGCTGGATGTCCCTTTTTGTGTTTTGATGATTAGAGAGCAACCTTCAGATTTCATAAGAGCCTGAACAACGTTATTACAACAATTACTGCGTTGCTTCATTCTAAAACGTCTTCACTGCCATATTTAGCAATTTATGCAAGGTAATGTTAAAGCAGATTCATCACCTGGGTAATGCACAGGACTGGCTGTTTCTGTTTTTTAAGCACAAAAGTGTCAGCAAGATCAGAGCTTGCAACACAGGGAGGATTCTCCAGCATTCCAGCTGCGGATGGGAAGGTGGAGGTGCTTTTGCCAGGGGAAGAGTCTTGGAAGAGCTGACATTTCCCCTTCCCTGATGTGGGTTACTCCAGCCTCTGTCTGATGCCTGTCACTAACAGGAAAGGAAGGAGGAAAGTGTCTAATTAAGAACTGACTTGAAAAGCTCAGTTCTTTTTCCCTCTATCCTCAAGTTGCTCACAGTGTGCTGATAGGGAACCTGTAGTTGCAGGCCTTGGCTGGCTGGTCCTGTCTGCAGGCTCAGCTCTGTCCTGGTGCCCTCAGTCCTCCCCCGTGCCCTGCTGGCTCTGTGTGTGCCATCCTGTGGGTCATACCTTGGCTGCTTGGCTTGTCTGCCCAGCTCTCCTTCAGGATGCAAATGGTTGCTTTGCATTTCTAATTAGTTGAGGCATGGCTGTGTGCTGTGAGAGTTTTCTCAAAGCTCAGAACTGTGGGAGCCTGGATGGAGGGATGCGTGTAGCTGTGCCAAGGATCAGGATGTCTGTGAAGAGCAGTGTCTCTGGGCACTAAGGAATTATGCTGTCCCTCTGAGGAGAGGCAGTCCAAAGACTGGAGGGTGGATGTGTTAGGTGAGGGTATAAAATACTTCCTTTTTCTGAAACACAAGTAAAATAAAAAATTTATTTAAGCCTTTATGTACCCAATTAAGTGATTTCTTATTAAACTCAACTGCTGAGTGCCCTGTAGTTCCATTTTTGGGAACCCAGCGACCTGTAGAGATGTTTAGGACAAGTGTCAGTACTTTCTGTGTGGAACTGGCCCATGGGAGCCCGGACAAGGGTCATTTCTGCCAAGGGGCTCCAGTTCCAGTTTTCAGTTTCTAGTTGTCTGTGCTAAACAAAATTCTGCTTTAGGTACTTCCTTGAGCCTTAAAAAGCAGAGACCTAAACTTTGAGGCATATTAACAGTTATGTTTTTTACTCCATCTTGAGGCAGTGATGCAAAACTTTGTATAAAAATGTGCAAAATCCCAAGTGTTGGAATTCAGGGACCTTTTTCCCCTAAGTGGATCAAGCAGGTGTTGTGTCCTTGCGGTCACCTTCACTTCTCTGCTACAGAGTTTGGTAGCTTTGTCTCCCTTTTACTTAGCTAAGAAGAAGCAGCTGAAAAACAGATGATTAAGACTCCTCAGAAACCTTTGGCACACCCTTTATTTAAGGACCAACTCATCCCATTTTGTGGTTACACCCACCCTAACACACAGGCTCTCAGCACTGAACTGCGTGAGCTGCCAGTGGTGTGCACAGCGCTGGATGAGCCTCAATCACAAACAGAAACCAGAAAATAAAAGACATTTCTGTTCTTCAGCATTTTCGTAGTTTCTCAGTGCCACACTGCTCTGTGAATCCAGAGCTGGATGCAGTCAGTGTGGGCAGTCCTTGGGGCCTCTGTGTTAGCTGTGCTGGGGTGGTTCGGAAGGAAGAGGGAGGAGATGGAGAGTTTTGTCCTGAATTCCTCCCTGACACACTGGGGTTTGGGAGCACAGATTTCAGCTGGCACCTGCCTGGTGGAAGGTCACAACTGGTTTACAGCTCCTCTTCTCCCAGTGTTTAGCTCAGAGCCCTCTGTTAATTGTCACGCTGCCTCAGCAGGTTGAGAGGAACATCTGCAGCCTCCTGTACATTTCTCTGCGCAGTTACTGAAGAGGTGACTATTTCAGCAGCTAATAATTTGTTGTATTTATTTTTCCTAAAGGAGCAAAGTTAATCCTGTTAACAGTGTATGTGTGTGGGGAAGGCCTTTAATGCAGCAGCATTTAATCTAAGAGGTAGGCAATGGCTGAGATAACACTGATTTATAGGGAAATTCAGAACCAATTGAAAGCTGGTTGGGGATTAGTTCAGTTTCCAGTTAGGAAGGGTGTTACATCTCTGGAAGGTATGTAACATGCCTGGTGAAGAAGATGGAGTGGGTAGAAGTTGCTAAATAAGACATACATCTCCCTGTGTGGCAGAGGCTGGGGAATCCCAGAGGCAGATGTAATTCATGCACAGCAATCTAGAGCAGCTTTGAAAAAATCAGGCTGTATGGAGCAACCTGCTGGCTTGGATTAGGCTGCTGTAAACAATGAATTTCTAAAAATAGCAGTCAAGTGATGATCAAAGTGTCTGGCACGTGTGAGAAAGCCTAAAGCTGGCAGCAGGGCTGGACGAGAAGGGATGGTTGGGGTAGAGACACTTCTGCCTTGAAATAGTGACATAAATTCCAGAATTTTGGATTAGAAGGTAGATTCTCTCCAGGCACAGTCCCTGTGGGATGGCAAAGGGAGAGCTCTGAGTGCTCTGGTGAGCTGGGTGGAGAGGGATTCCCTGGATGGGGAGGCTCAGGCAGTGCTCCTTGCTCCCTTCTCTTTGCCTGTTGCTGGGACTGGGAAGGGTGAAAGTGCCACCAAGGAACATCCCTGGATGTTCCTGCCTGGTGAGTGGTGGGGTGGGGCTGAGCCCCAGTGGCTCCAGGGCCCCTCTGTGGGGCAGCCCTGGGGGCTCTGCTCACCCAGACGAGGAGCATGTCCTGGGGGAACTGGGGTATTGCCAATGCTGTCCTCCAAAGTCCTGCTGGGAGCAGAGAGGAGACATGGTGAAACAGGGTGGGTGGTAGGAAAGGAATTACATGTGTGAGAAAGGAATTACATGTGCGAAGAGGATGGGAAGGGTCTGGGTCCTTCCCTCTGTTCCTCCTCTTCCCTGCTCCTGACCTGCAGCCAAGCTGACACTCGGGGTAGGAGTTACTGACTTACAGAGTCAACAGCTCTGGGGTTTAATCCCAAGGAAAGCTGAATTGCCCTTCGAAGCAGCCAGAGTCAGTAAGGTGTCAGCAAGTGATTTGTGTTTTAGTTTGAAGCAGATGAAATTAACCTGCAGATTGTCTTAGGCAGTTTGAGCAAGAGTCTTTTGCCCATTAAGGCTATGCAGTGAGAATACATAGAAAATCCACTTTGCTGCATTTATTGAGTATTAATATTACTTGGCAAATACCCTTTTGTGTTCTTCAGCAGAAGTAAACCAAACTATTTTTCAAGTTCTCTATGAAGATGCAGAGTAGAGTGTGCAGCTGCAGAATCAAGACTCAGTAGGAGACAGTTGTGTGTCCAGTTCGGTTTTTGGGTTTGTCTGGACCATTCTCTGAAGAGTCTTTACCCTCCTGTACAACACCTTCTCCACGAAGGGCCTGCACAGGAACAGGTAGATCAGGGGGTCCATGCAGACGTTGGTGGCTGCCAGCCACAGTGTGCTCTCCTTGGCCACGAAGAGCTGATTCTGCAGGCGGCAGTCCATGTGGGCACCTGTTTGGCTCAGGGTGTAGGGGACCCTGCTGAAGTGGAAGGGGGCAAAGCATACGAAGAACACAGTAAAAATGATGAATACTTTCCCCTTGATCCGTTTTTCGCTTTTGTTGCCTTTCTTCTGTGTTTTTATGTAAGACTCATATACCTTTTTGGCAATAATGATATAAAACAACAACATGAGGATGAGGACAGTCCAGAAGATGAACTGACAGATGTAGTTGACGGCTTCGTGCCATTTGAGTCCGAGGTAACTCTTCAAGGAGGCACACTTCCTCACGGACTGGGGCGTTGCTGTCTTGTTGGACAAGATCATGTTGGGCAGAGAGAGAGCAAGGAAGAAGAGCCAGACTAGGCTTGCAAGGATCTTTGCTGAGGTCAGATTTTGCACCCAGAACTTCCCAAAAGGTCTCACAATCTTGAGAAATCTGTCGAAAGCAATGAGCCCAAGTAGCACTATGCCAATGTACATGGTGTCATAGAATATCACGGCTGAGAAGCGACACACAAAGGCTTTGAGCTGCCACGGTCCCAGGCCAGAGGCTGTCAGGATCTTCAGAGGAAGCATCAGGGTCATTATAAAATCAGAAACTAAGATATTTTTCAAGTAGACAATGAAAGTTGATGTGCTTGGAATGTGGAAGAAAGCCCAGCAAGCCAGGCTGTTGAGTGTGAGCCCCAGGAGGAAGACGAGGGTGTAGAGCACGGGGAAGAGCAGCTGGGTGATGGTGGTGTCCCGGGGGCACTGTGCAGAGGAGGCTGCTCCACTGGCGTTGCCAACAGAGCTCGTGTTTGCAGAGTCTCCCATCTTTTGAAACAGACTTGGGTGAAAAGGAGGGAGAGAACACAAAACATAACCTTCTCTGTGTAGTATTGCATGTTCCCTAGAGTGACAGCAGGGTTGCATGAATAAACACAGAACCTGAGCTTAAACAGACCAACCAATGTCTCTCCTGATTCATCTAAATCGTTGCAAAAATTTAAATTGTCTATAAGCTAACATCCACTTAAAAGTTAAAAAGTTTCATACTTATTCTGGAGGCCTAGGTTAATGTCATAGCAGGGTATAAGAGCAGATTGCCTGGAGCACCATTGGTTTTTCTGTGGAAATGAGTTTTAGCATTGTATTGAAATGTCAGAGCCATGGCCCAAAATCCAGCCACTTCTGGGTAAGTGACTTTTGGTAATTCTTTCCAAGCACCCACTGTTTTCCTTTCTCAGCACAGGTTTAGATAGCATTTCCAAGATCAAATGCACACAGGTGGCTCTCAACCCTGAGCTGCCCTCACCCCTCCTCACCCCCCCTGAACGCTGCTGCCGTGCAAGTACCTGGAGAAACCTGCAGCAGCTGTTGCAGAGGCCTCTGTGGCTGTCCCCGTCTCATCCACTGTTCCTCCGCCAGCAGAAACCTCGAGCTAAGTATTAAGAGTGGGGAAATGTGTGGAAAGATGAGACCTTTTTCTGGTGGTGTGGTGTGTGGTTTCCTTCCTCATTTTCATGTGTCGCCTGAGTTAGTCATATTCGCAATTGCCTTTGTCTCTTCCCTTTGCTGTGTGAGAAAGCACACCATCTTCTCCTAAATGAGAAAAGGAAACCTGACCATGTCCCTCAAACAAAGCCATTTCTGGGTTTGTGTGTGTGTGGGACAGACCTGCTACACCTGCACTGGTAGGATGCACAAACACAGAGTGTTCCCTGGCAGCTCTCCAGGATAATCCTCAAATGTAGCTTCTGGTTGTTGTTTGTGTTTGTGTGTGTGTGTGAATTCCATGCTCTGGATGGCATAGTCATTGCCAATGTGTGACAAGGGTCTGCTCAGAGCCACCCTACAAAGGGTGCTCAGCTCCAAAACCGAGTGCACCGACGTGCTCGGGGACTGCCCCCTCTCCCTGCAGCCTGGTGTCACTGACACACGGACCTGAGCTGGCCTTTGGGTCTCCAGAATGGATTCCTGGTTTATTTTGCCCTGTGTAGCCAGGGGATGCACTGTGCCACTTACAGCCACTTTCTGGTCCTGGCAGGAGTTACTGCTGCCTGGAAAGCTGTGGATGGATGATGTGTTTGTTGGGTATAATGCTGGAATTCGGTGCAGTTCTCTGTGAACAGAGCTGTTTGTGTGAGTTTATTCCTGCCCGCTGATGTGCCAGCTCTGGCTTGTGCTCAGTTTCCTGGGGCAGGCGTGGATTGCTTCATGAGGTGCTTGGGCTGCAGCGGTGGCAGGTGGTTTGTGCACCAGCACCTGGGATATTTTGGGTGGTTTGTGCACCAGCACTTGGCATATTTTGGGTGGTTTATGCACCAGCACCTGGGATATTTTGGGTAACACTGGTGTCAGTGTTCAACAGCTGCTGAGAGCAAACAGCCTGGGATGAAGCTCACCCTCAGCACTGCCACCAGACATGTCCCTGGCTGCCCCTCCTGCCTTCTGTTCACCCACTGGTGCCTCTGTAGGGGCTTCACAGGCTGCTGCAATGCCCCAGGACTGATGTCCAAGGCTGTGCCTTCTGAGCTCTTGATGCCATTCCAGCTGTCAGAGGCAGCAGGTACCAGGTACCTGTGCATGCCCCATCAGTGGTGGCTCTGGGGGACAGGTGTGTCTGCTCTCTGCACGGCTCATCTGATCAGGGAAAGCAGCTCCTGGGTAATTGCCACTCTCCCTTTTGTGCAGGTGCAAAAACTGTGTGGAATGAGCACTGGGTGGGAGTGGGGCATTTGTCACTTCCCTCCCTGGGCATTAATGGGAGCTGATCTGGCCTGTGGGCTGTGGGCTGGTGGGGGAGCATGCTCCGGGGTGCCTGGACACTGCTTCTAGGGAAATCCTGGTGCCCTGAGCTCTGTGGTGGAACCCAGTTACTGCCTGTATCAGCTGGAGCAGGGACCAGCACAAGCAGGGCACAAATCCGTTTGTGGAAGGGTTAATTCATCCCAGCACGTTATCAGAGATGCACACACCCCAAGGACAAGTGTGGCAGTAAGTGAGCAACAAGTGAGCTGCCTTTTAACTTCTTGGGAAATTTGGTTTCAGGTGTAGAAGTGCCCTGGCAGGCAGGGACACGTAGTGGGAAGGGTGGGCAGGTGATGGCTTTGGCAGGATGAGCTGTGTGACAGTGACACACACTGCTCACCTGGAGCTGCTTGCAGTGCTGATAAATGAACCACAATTTATTCCAATAGCCCACAATCTGTTTCATGTGCAATTGTTGTGATACCTCAAAATGTCATGTGCTTGAAAATACTTCCCTGTTTCTTTCAAGTTTTGCAAATGCAAAAAGGGAGGTGGTTGAGTATTTTGTATAGTGCAAAAAACTGTCCTTAATCATCAGTAAAGAAGTTACCATAAGCTTGTCTTTCCCCAAGATCTCAGTATGATGTAAATCGAGTCTTTGTGTGTTTTCTAATATAATATATTGTTCTCTGTGAAAGCATACAGTTTTGTTTATTTATGTAGTAAAGGGAAGGAGTTGGGGGTTTAATTCATATCAAGATAAACCTGATTATAAAATAATTTCCTCTGACATACAACTATTAGTTATTGGTCAATGGATTAGGAACTGCAAGCATAGAATGAGATTAGCAAAGTGTTATTCTGTTACCAAAAACTTGCACAAATGGCTCCTCTACATCTGGCCTAGGATTCTGTTTGTCTGCATACAAGGTGACAACTCCCTGTGTTGAAAAATCACACCTACTGTGCATTTTATCTGCATTTCTCAGATCCTGTATTGTCGTGGACTTTGCTCTTCCCAAGTTTAGCTATTCCTGCAAAACCTTTACAGTTCATGATATCATCTATAGCATTTCATGATTCTGTTTCAAGTTTTCCTCACAGTTCCACCTGTAAGTTCAGATTTCTTCCCAGCAGTTCTGACAGGCATGGAGGCTGGGGTCAGGGGAGCTCCTGTTTCAGCAAGGGTGGAGGTTTGGGGTGGGGGGACTCCTCCGTTAATTAAGCTTTCCAGTTTTGCAGCCAGTGGTGGTTTCAGGGGCTCATGCTTCATCTGCAGGACTATTTCTAAAGAAGTTGGTGAAATTGTAGATCTGCTTCATGGGTCTGTGCTCCTTCCATCTCAGTGAAGGTGTGTGGGGTGTGTGGAGTCCGAGCTCTAGAGGGGTGTCTCGTCTGTGTCATCCCCCTCGTTCTGCTCCTTCCCCCGTGCCCCGAGCCCTGCCATGGGCTTGCACACTATGTCTAGCAGGGATTTCCTAAATGATTTGCAAAGGAAAAAGTATATGAATGGGTCCAGGCAGGCGTTGAGGGAGGTCAGCCACAGCGTGGTCTCCTTCAGGTAGAACAGGGTGTTCCGAGCAGAGCAGTCAAACACATCTCTCGTTTGGCTCAAGGTGTAGGGGATTCTGGTAAAGTGGAATGGCACAAAACAAATAAAGAACACAGCAATGATTATGAAAACCTTGAGATTGACAGTCTTCTTGGATGTCTTCCCTGTGCATCGTGTCCTTTTATAGGATTTGTACAGTTCCTTGCTAATGAGGATGTAACATACCACTATGACTGCTAAGTTAACCCAGAAGATGAGCTGGCAGATGTAGTTTACAATTTCATGCCAGACTAAGCCAAACTCTGATTTCAGGAGAGCACACTTCCTTACATTCTTGGGCGTTTTCTTCTTATTTGTCAAAATCATGTTGGGTAACGAGAGAGCAAACATTGATACCCAGATTGCTGTGGAAAGGATCTTGGCAGCTAAAAGACTCCTTGGAGTTGAAGTTCTGAACGGTGTAGTGGCTTTCTGGTAGCGATCAATAGTTATCAGACCAAGAAACAAGATACTGATGTACATGGTGAAGTAAAACACAACCTGGGTGACCTGGCACACAAACCCTCGCAAGACCCAGGACACCAGCTTTGCATCACTGAGGATTTTAAATGGAAAAGTCAAGATCATGAGCAAGTCAGAAATTACAGTGTTCTTGAGGAAGATGATGAAATTGGATTTACTGGATATTTTAAAGAAGACCCACATTGCCAGGCCATTCATGGTGATCCCCACCAGGAACAGAAAGGTGTAGAGTAAAGGGAAGATGACTTGGCTGATCCTGCTGTCGCTGGTGCAGTTGCTGTCATTCCTAGAGGAGCTGAATTGGGTTGTGGCTTTCATTTGCACTGTGGTATTTCCTCTCCCTGGAGAAACAAATGGGGAAAAAAAAAATGTGAGTTTTATCTGTTATGAGGCTTCAGCCTTTTTGGTCAGCTTTGAATTGTTGTGTTGTGAACAAATGCACTCAGCTGGGCCAGGGCAGCTCTCAGGTGTGTAGTGATGCAGTTGTTTATGTGACTGTGTCTGTCTGGGCCCTACCTGTGTAAAACAGGCACTCGGGGGAGTTGATGTGCTCTCACCTGATGCCAAAATCCCTGACAAGGCTTTATTTCTTCCTATAAGGTAGAAAAAATTGCCTTTTGCTTTGATGGCAAGGTTCACCTGCCAAGTCCAGTCCTATGGGAACAAGCCCTCCCCGAGCACAGACTCGTTCTCCCCCCAGCAGCCAAGGGAAGGGTACCAGGAGCTGCCGAGGAACCAGGGTGCTCCTGCAGTGCAGGCTGGTGTCAGTGAGGGGGGTCCTTGGCAGCCCCTCCAGCTCTTCACCATGGGAGGGGGCAGGAGTGTTCCTGGGCAATCCCTCGGAGCAGGGAGAGGCAGGAGGAGCAGCTGAGCATCCCAGCCCCGAGGCTGAGACCTTCCTCTGGTTGTGAACTGCTTTCTTAGCCAGTGACAGCTGCAGATTCCAGGTGATGCACTGTAAGTTTCTTCTTCTGTTTTCTGCAGAAAGGAGAGAGAAATGAAATTTTAAGAAATAATGAGTGGTTTACTTCCAGGTTTACTTGCCTTTGACTGACTCCCAGAGGCACTATTTGTAAAGTGAGCAGGGATTTGTCAGATTGTGCAACTTTTCTGTGCTCAGAGCTGCGTTCCTGTCTGCCTCTTTTGTGATTCCTTAGTGCTATTTCTGTACACAGCCTTGTTTCTTAAAACTTTTAAAGCACTTGAAAGAAGTAGTGACTGGTTACTTTGGAGGAGGTTATTACTGAAGGAAATATTTCTACCTTACGTGACTTTGTAGAGCAGTGCTTCAAGTTTTTAAGCTACGTACAGTACATCATCATTGTATGATATATACATTTAACTGAAAGACAAAATGTAAACAGTTACAATGAAATAAACCACACATATTTCAATTTCCTTGGGATATGCAAGAGAGAACTTTAGGAGTTGGGCTGCATTTTTTTTTTTCAATGGATTCATATGTAGGAAGTGTCACACAGTCTCTAAACATCTGTCTTCTATTTACAGATCTGCTGCAGAATATTGATCTGGAGGACAGTTTGGAAGGGCATCCATTTGTGTCCTCTGTCCTTGCAGATACACACGCAGTTCATAATAGCAAATTGCACTGTCCCTTCTGTGTTTTCATCCCACTCTTCAGTGATTCCCTTTGGCACTGTATCCTCCCTGGTGACAGCCACCAGAGATGTTTTTGTGCCGGAGTTGGTTGTTTCCTGCAGTCTGGGCTGCTCAGGTTTCAGCAGGTGATGACAGGGACTGGCAAAGAGACTTCACTTGCATCTGCTCTTTTCAGGATGAATCCTCAAGCCATGAGTGTAACCAGCGCCTGATTCTCGTTTATGGTGTGAGTAAGGAGCGTGATGAAGCCAGGCATGAGCTGAGGAGGATTACCAAGGACATCCTCAAAATCCTGAACAAGAAGAGCACTACAGAAATGGGTGATAAATGCTCTAAGGCTGCTGGTGGGGTGTGGGCAGCGAAGCTCACAGGAGCTATGAGGTGCTCAGCTTGTTGTCTGGAGCCCTGCACGTCATCCCATCATTTGGTTTTCCTGGGCTTGGCAGTGACTGGCAGAGGGGCTGAGCAGAGCCCTGCAGCACTGGCAGGGGTGCCCCCCGGTGCCTTGGGAGGAGCAGTGGCTGCCACCACCAGAAGCCTCCATTTTCCATTGTACAGTTGGCTGCAAACACTTGTGTTGGGCTGAAGCCTGGAGTGGGAGTGATCCATGTCCCTTGCCCGCCTGGCAGCACCCAGTGACTGCCTCAGCCTCTCCAGGGTGTCACCTCCTTGCACTGGGATAACCTCGCTGTAGCTTTGGCAGTGTTCCATGCTCTGGTGTATCTGTCCCAATTATAATGGGAAACTGGGGCAAGTAGGGTTTGTGTAGTCATGAGTAAAACTTTATAGGATTTTTATTGTCTTTTTAATCAGTAACAATGGAAACCTGCTTGTCAGCCCGATAAGGGTCTGTCACGTTCCCCAGCTGATGGAGAGGTTTATATGGTCTGTGACAGTGTGGGACATGTTTCCCAGGTGCATTGGGACAAACTCAGGATGTTTTGTTTGCAGGTTGTGTGGGGTGGTGAAGCACGTTGTGAATCCGAGTGTTCCTCTCCAGGGCGGTGGATTTTAGCTCACCTCGCTGACCTGTGTGTGTCCTGCAGCCACCTGAGGAGCAGGTCTGGAGAGCTGTTCGGGTGGGTGCTGAAGGGATTCCTCTCACCCCTGCTCAGGCTGATGTGGGCTGCTGGGGTTTCCTTTCACTTTGCATCCCGTGGAAACGGCCGTGGCTTAGCAGCCTTCGCTTCACTGATGCAGCTCCTCTGCCCGAGCCAGGGCAGCGTGTGGGGCCGGACGGGGCTGGGCCGTGCCTGGGGGATGTGCGGTCCCAGAGGATGTGCGGTCCCGGGGGATGTGCGGTGCCAGGGGGATGTGCGGTCCCAGAGGATGTGCGGTGCCCGGGGATGTGCGGTCCCAGAGGATGTGCGGTGCCAGGGGGATGTGCGGTCCCAGAGGATGTGCCGTGCCCGGGGATGTGCCGTGCCGGAGGCGGTGCGGTCCCGGCGCTATGCGGGTCTGTGCTGCGGGGAGCAGGGACTGAGCCTGCTCCCGTCTGGGTCACTTCAGGAGCTGCTCTGCCCCTGCAGGTTGGGGGTGCCTGATTCGGCTCCTGGGGTGCCTCGGCTGCAGCACAGGCGGTGCTGAATGGAAAACCTGCAAAGTCTCAGTTGCCGCAGCTGTAGTGCTCTGTAAAGGTTTCCTTTGATGCAGGGAGAGGCACAAATGCTCTTGAGTTTGAGAAGTTGTATGCTTGAATGTTCAGTTCCTTGATTTTTAAATTTAAAAATAATTAGGTTCCCATATGCTGTATTTTTGGCTTTTACTTTGTAAAGGGATAGTGGAAAACTTTCAGATGCAAATCCACTTCTTGCAATACTCACAAACTGCCTCAGTTGCTGTTTCCCCTCCTGATTTGTGTCCCTAGTTTGGGTCTGCATAGTTCAGATTTGTGATTTCATTTCATAGGGAGCAGGAAAAGATTTCTCAGTAATAATCTTAATATTTCAATAGGTTTACAGACACCTGGGAGTAGTAGCATTTAATCAGAAACACTAGGAAAAAGAAATAGGAAATATAGAACTACACAAGTGTCTGAGCTCTATGTTAATTTTGTCTGCTTACAACCTAAAGTTCAGTAACACAATAAAAATTAACAGTTTTTTTTACATTAATCTACAATAACAAGACAAAACTGTCTAGTAATAATACAAGGTATTAAATTATTAAATATATGATACAGAGAACCTGTTTGGAAGCACTTTTTTTTGTGAAGTGGGGTTAGAAATTCTTGAAAACTGTTAATAAAATTTATGCATACCTTTTGAAACAGCTGTATTTAAGGCAATAACATTACATTCATGTTGGTGTCCTTGCTACATTCAAAACACCCAACACCATTGCATGTTCACAGTACCATTTTTAGCATGCTGTAAGACCAGCTGTTTCTCTCAGTTTGAAGCAATGATAAATTACAATTCACAAATGTTCACATTTAGAGACTCACCCTCTGTGGGTTGCTGTGCTCTGCTCTCCTCTGCAGCGTCTTCCGAGTGTGTGTCACTGAGGGAGGGGTGTGTTTGGTTTTGTGTGCCTGGAACAGTTACTTATCTTCCCTAAACTTCCTCTTTTTAAATAATTCTTTCACTTTAAAAATTTCTATGTCTGCTCCTTCAGCATCACCTCTGGTGCAAGTGCAGCCTCAGAGGTTGCTTTGCTGCCATGCTCGGTGTGGTTTGGGTTTGGCCATGGTGTGGCTGTAGGCACACATTGGGATGTTGGGATGTTCCTGGCTGCAGGTATATGTTGGGATGTCAGGGATGTTCCTGGCTGTAGGCACACATTGGGATGTTGGGATGTTCCTGGCTGTAGGTACATGTTGGGGTGTCAGGGATGTTCCTGGCTGCAGGTACATGTTGGGGTGTTGGGGATGTTCCTGTTCCTACTGGTCTTGGTGAGGAGTGTCTGTGTTCCACTCACTGGATTTCTGTCTTTGCTGTGGCACTGGTTGTCAGAGCAGAGGGTTAACATCAGGCACTGCCCTTCTTGTAATTAATTACCCTGCTAATGGCCTCTAATCCTGCCCTGGTGTCAGCAGGTGGAGCAGTGGGCAAGGGCTGTCAGTGACAGGGAAGTCCTGTCCCCAGGGCTGTCAGTGACAGGGGTTCTGTCCCCAGGGCTGTCAGTGACAGAGGGGTTCTGTCCCCAGGGCTGTCAGTGACAGGGGTTCTGTCCCTGTCCCCAGGGCTGTCAGTGACAGGGGGGGTCTGTCCCCAGGGCTGTCAGTGACAGGGGATCCTGTCCCTGTCCCCAGGGCTGTCAGTGACAGAGGTCCCTGTCCCCAGGGCTGTCAGTGACAGGGGTTATGTCCCCAGGGCTGTCAGTGACAGGGGATCCTGTCTCTGTCCCCAGGGCTGTCAGTGACAGGGTCACAGGGTGTTGCCCTCTGAGCCCTTGGCCAGGCTCACCTGGTGCTCCTCCCTCAGGTCCCACCTCACGAGCCCTGGAGGGACACCTGATGTCCCAGGAAGATGCTGGGGAGGAGGATGTTGGGCCTTACACAGCTGCTCACAATTTCAGTCCTAGATATGTCCAAGAAGCGATTTGGAAATTCAAGACTTTGTTTGCAGGAAAACTTGAATGAAATTGGTGTATCAGCCTTATTATGTGGTAGATGCTGCTTATCCAAAAGGGTTTGAAAATGTGCATGAAGTGCTAACCCAACCAGGATTTTCTCATCCCAGCAGCTTTCCTGCAGTGCATTTGTAGGCAGCTCTCTGTTTTTGCTCCTCGGCAGTGTCTGTTCCGAGGTGAAGCAAACCATCTACAGCAACATTCAGCCTTCAAACTCCAGCTTCCTGTGGGACCTGGAGCTCAGGATGGATTTCCTGGAGAACCCCTCGGCTCACAGCATTAACTACTCAGTGCAGACCCTGAGTGACAAGGCAGCCAAGCACTGCGGCTCCGTCTGCAGCGCCTGATGAAAGTGTGCCTGGGGCACCAGGGCTCTGCAGAGATTTCCTTTCACCTTTTGGTTTCCTGTCTTTTTTTTGCAATTGTTTTCATTTTCATCCCTGTTGCTGCAAATGTATTGAGTGAAGTGCTCTGGGTTACTTTGTTAGATCAGTCTGTGGAGCAGAGCAGAGGGGAGGAAGGAGCAGAGGCACTCGCTGTCAGACAGGAACAGCTTGGTATCAGCAGTTGTGCTGTTTCAGACTCAGGACACTCTTTGCTTTTTAGAAGTCTGGAAATGAGGGAAGGCTCTGCATTAGGTCATTGTCTCCCAGTACAATTGATGTTTAGTTTATTAAATGTGTAATTTATAAATTATGGATTTTATCTCCATAGATTTTTGAAAAATCTCTTTTTTAAAAGTATTGAGAGTTTTATTGTGGGAATGGCTTCAAACTGGCAGAGACTAGGTTTACATTGGCTATGAAGAAGACATTCTTCCCTGGGAGGGAGGGCAGGCCCTGGCACAGGGTGCCCAGAGAAGCTGTGGCTGCCCCTGGATCCCTGGCAGTGCCCAAGGCCAGGCTGGACATTGGGGCTTGGAGCAGCCTGGGACAGTGGGAGGTGTCCCTGCCCATGGCATAGGGTGGAATGGGATGATCTTTAAAGTTTCTTCCAACCCAAACCAGTCTGTGATTCTCTGGAGTGGGGAGCATCCTTGGCAGGGCAGAGCAGCTGAGAGGAAGTAGTTTTGTAAGAGCACAAAAGGGAACATCTAAATGCAGCTAAACGAGTTTCACTCTGGAACAGAGAGAAAATAACTTGCACTAGGGTGAGTCAACTCTGCTGTTTCTTAAGCTGTTACATAACCCTGAATCATGTCCCAAATCCCACGTTACACCGTGTGGGATCTCTGAAGTGAAATTCATTAATGCCAGTTGATATTGTGGCTTGTCTCCCTCCTGATGGCAGTGCTGGCCAGGCAGAGGGAAGGGTCCTGCGGTGACCTGTCCCAGTAACACTGGGCTGAGGAGAAGTGCCTCACACCCCTCTGTCCCTGATGCTGCTGCAGGAGAGGTTTCCCAGGTGCTTGTTGTTCCCCACGGAGCAGCCATGGGGTGTACGAACAGTGGCCTAAGCACACTGGGGCATAAACACCCACCTGGAGTAAGGAAACACCAGTTCTGCTGCCAAGCACTGCTCTGCTTTGACCTAAATATTTATTGCTTACAAAATCTCTGGGTTCTGTAAGAGTGCTCCTCTCCTTCCCAGGATCAATGACATTGGGAACCTGTGTGTGGAGCTGACAGTGAGCTGCACTGTGCTCAGCTCGGAGTGGCTGGGGGGTGTCAAAGCTCTGTGCTGCTCTTCAAAACATGTCTGGGGCTTCAATGATCTGCTCTGCAGTGTGGATGTAAGTTCAGTATCTTCTGAATACCCATGACACCTGTTTACCCTAGGTTTCCTCAGAGAGGTAGTTGGGCTTCCATTCTACACAAAATGTGGAGCACAAATTCAGTCTTGTGTCCAGTTGAATTATCAAGTCTTTGAATGAGATTCCTGATGTTGATTTTTATTGTTTTTTAAATCTTTAGGGTTAATGTAAAATTTGATCCGTTCTTAGAGTTTTCTCTTGGCAAGTTTTTTGCTGTCTCTCCGATGGGATGATGCAGAGAACCAGAGCCACTCTCCAACAGGAGCAGGCAAAGCCGTGTGCTGTTCCTAGATGCTGATGGATGTGTAAATAACTGTCTCTGTTTGAAGGACCATGTTTTGGTGTTGGCTCCTCAGTTGTAAAAATGGTGCTGCACTTGGCTGTTCCTTACTCACCTGGTGTTGTTCCCACAGCCCTGTTACAGTCAGCAGGATTATGGTCTGATCTGATACCTCGTTCCATATATTTACCCTCAGTTTGATGGCATTTGCCTTTGGGAGCAGGTTGAAGCTGTGTCCATGGGGACGTTCCTGTCCTGAAGCTGAGGAAGGAGCCTCAATGTTACCTGGTTTTATTGAGTGATAAAATTTCCTAAAGCTTTTATAAGATTTATGTTTTTTACTCCAGAATTTTGGCATTTGAAATCGGTATTTGCTGAAATTCAGTTAAGAGCTGTCAGTATTTGCCATAAAATGTTTGGGAAATGCATTAAATGGCACAAAAGGGACAAGTGCTTATGTGCACATGTTTTACTCTTTATCCTATGAATGGATTCCTCAGTACTTGTGGCAGGGTGTGTGCAGTGCTGTGGGAGGCCGTGCACTGTTTGTCCTTCCAGGCTCCCTGGCTGTGTTTGTTGCCATCCTGATCGCCAGGCACTGCTTCTCCCTGGAGGATGTGATCCAGCACATCGCCCTGCCCTCCCTCCTGCCACCTGGTAAGAAAACACCAAGAGAAAAACCTAAACCAGAAGACTTGAGCCATCCTGAGGAGCCTGCAGGGATGGGCAGCAGCGGCTGTGCCTCGAGGTGTTGGTGCCCTGCAGTGTGGGGTCCCTGCGGCTCCCGGGGGGCTGGGGCAGACCCTGGGCACTGGGGTCAGAGCTGTGCCCCTGCCCTGCTCTGTGCAGCCTCACCTGCTGCTCTCAGCTCCTGGCTGCTCTGTGCTCTTTCTTATCAAAAATCCTGCAGCTAGACTGGCTGGTACTTTGCCTTCCTGGGAGAATGGTCTTTAATGCCTCTGCCAAGACTTTAGTTGACTAAAACAGAAACAGACATGGATGCAGCAGTGCCACTTAAGGGGAAAAAGTGTAGACAAAACAAGGAAGGGGGAGTGAGGATGGGAAGTACCAAAATAACTTTACTAATGAAGTGCTGTGTTGGCTTCTCCTAAAGCAGGTCCCTGCTGAGCCAGCAGCCTTTCCTGTCACTGGTACTCACTTGCCTTAAGGGTCAGGATGAGCAAAGGGAAGGGCTCCTCACACCCCTGCAGAATCAAGTTACTCAGGTAGGACAGGCACAGGACCGTGAGCACCCTTTGTCAGGCAGGTGTGTGTCAGCAGTTTTATGGGTGTACAATGGTGTAAACCCAGGAAAATTACAGTGATGTGCCAAAAGGAGCAGTCCCAGGAGGAGAAAATGGGGAGGTGTTTGTTCCTCTTTTGAGTGTGAATACATCTTTTCTCCTAAATTTGTTACAGAGAGATGAACTGGAGTCTGATTTTAGTTCTTTCTAGGAAAAACAAAAAAGGAGTTAGTCCTGAGAGCATGACTTCCCAGTCCCTTCCTTGATCCTGGAAAGTTTTTATAAGTTTTAAACTGTCCTTCTTTAGGAAAACCCATCACCCTCTCCAGCTGACACAGATTAGGAGTTTTGCTTGTTGTAAAAAACAACATTCATGGTCCAAGATTGGCCCCTGCCTGCAGCTCTGCTTTGGGTCTCTTGTGCTTACAGCCTCTGCTCATCGAGCTCCAAACTTCCTGCTCCCAGCCACTCTTGCTCCAGCCTCCAGCAGCTCCTTCAGACTGAGCCTACCCAGCTCCCAGACAGTGGCTCATGCCTCCTTTCTCTGAGCTTGGTTTCTGTGAGCTGCTGTGACAGTGGGAATTGGTACCTGCGGGGATGTATTTCCCATATTGCCCCTCAGCTCAGGTCCAGGCTGGCACACTGCTCCACATCCCAGGGAAATTCATTCCTTTGATGGTTTTTTTTCCCTAGTTTCTGCCACTTGGGTTTTCATTTCATCATGTGGGTTGTCCCCTGATTTGCAACTGGTCCAGGTTCCCTGAGTTTCTGTCATTTCTCATCTGGAGATTCTGTTGGGAAGCTGCATCCAGTGCAAGAGATTTATTGACTTACCAGTGGTGAAAGAGTGTGTTTCAAGCAATATTGCTAAGAAATGCATAACAAAGCTGACTGGCTTTTTTTTCTGCAACAGGAAGATGCAGTTACACAAATGACAGCACATCATCAGCTCTTTACAAAGTAACTTTTCCTTCCCATCAGTTTTCTTTCTGTGTCATGAATCAGGTCTCTGTACCTCAGTTCCCCAGGGTAACACTTGTCTTTACTCCCAGTGAATTGTTCACCACCGTGCTGGATTTGCTGGGGGTCCTCATCAATGGGACACTCACCTTGGACCTGTCAATGCCTCCCAAGGAGGGCCTGAGGAGAACATAAGGGCCTACATGAATTTAGTTAAAAAAACTGAAAGTAAGTGTCATGTATGTAATTTTCAGCATTTCCTTTGAATTGCTTTCTGTGCTCATCTTCTAATCCTGTCATTCCTGGTGTCCAGGAAGGCCTCTTGGAAAAAGAGGAGAGACTGAAATATTCCTAGTGATAACAAGGAGAAATAGAGGAAAATAAAAATACAGGAATGTGGGTGTGGGAAGAGATTTCTAGGATTTTTTCATATTCGATTAAAATTGGGAACACTGCAAGACACTTTGTTACTTTTATTCATGTTTGGGACACTAAATTTGTATTATGTCTTTTCTTTGTTGCATTTAAAGAAGAGATGAAAAGAAAACTTCCGTTCTCTAAACAAAGAGAAAACCCCCAAAAAACCTACAAAGCCATTTGTTTAAATTTAGTAAAAGTACAAGGAAATGATTAATGCAGAAAGTGGATGTTTGCTAACAGTGAAAGCGGAGCGGTGTGTGTGCTGTCCCCTCCCTCCCCTGCCGGCTGTGCTCGCTGCTCCCGGGAGGAGCCAGGGTCCGGCGCCCCGAGAGCACCGGGAGCGCTCGGCAGCTGTGCCGCTGTCCCTGCCAGGGCTCCTCACCCACCCCGGGGCAGCCAAGGCAAGGCTTTGGCTCCATTGGTAAGAAACAGGCAAGAGCAAACCTGGCTTTCGCCTCACTTTTGCCGTGAGTTTGGCGGCTGGGATGTGCCTGGAGCTGCCAGTGGGAATCACCAGACTTCACGTGGAGTTTGCACCATTGCCAGCGATGCAATGAGGACCTGTCTGTGTCTTTTGATAATTCAGTAGGGAAATGGGCGTTATTTACGAGTTAGTAAGGTATGAATGTCACTAGTTTCCTTTTGCTGTGTGTTTCAGGAACACGCTCGGGCCAGCTCACACAGAGTGCCTCCCTCCTCCTCCCCCGGCACTGTGGGGGTACAGCCTGGGGCCCCCTCACAGCTCCTCCCCGCAGAGCCAGCCCCTCGCCCCGGGACCCCTCACAGCTTCTCCCCGCAGAGCCAGCCCCTCGCCCCGGGACCCCTCACAGCTTCTCCCCGCAGAGCCAGCCCCTCGCCCCGGGACCCCTCACAGCTTCTCCCCGCAGAGCCAGCCCCTCGCCCCGGGGTGGGGCACAGCCCGGGGACATCTGAGCACGTCCTGCTTCTCTGTCCGGCGTGGGCTGGGTCTGCCTGTGCCGTTTGCTCGGTTCCTTTGTCAGCCGTGGGCTCCTAAGGGCTTCTCTGCTCTCTGCTGTAGCTCTGTCTCTGTTGAGGCGTTGAGCTTTTTGGGTAGATAAGCCAGAACGAGCTCCTGTGGTGACAGTGTCAGAGCTGGTGAGGACTGAAGGGAGAAAGGGACAATTAAAGGAACAAAGGCCCTTTGGGTTATTTCCTCTGCATTCATACCAAAAGCCGTGGTGGTTTATTTGCCATCTGCTAGGTGTAATAAATCCACAGGCTCACATTTTTTCAGCATTTCTAATATGTGCTTAATTTTGTGTAGGATTGTCTTTTTAGTTCCAGTTAGTGAATTTTTTACAGTGATTTACTGGCTCCAGAGGGCAGCACTTTGTGGTGATTTGAGAAACATTATTGTGACTTCTCCAAGGAGAAGTTTAAAAGTTTGGTTCCAGTTATAAATGTTAAATATTTATTTCTGAAGCTCCAAATACAACAAATCTGCATTATAACTGTGTTAAATCTTCAGAATATACCAGAGTGGCAAAAAAGTTTAAGGAAATGCTGCTTTTGAAAACAAATGTATAAGATTACCTTTTTAAGTCTGACAGAGAGGTACAAGGTTTTTATCAAATTGCAGAGAGTGTATAAACTGCTTCCATCTCATAAAATTGACTTCACATATTAAGATGTTCGTATTGTGCTTTTGATCTGACGTGCGACTTTTGTTCAGTAGTAGCAAGATGCTTTATGTGAAGATACAGCAGCCCACAGTCTTTGAGCGTTTTTCATTCTCATTCACAAGTGGCAGTCTTCAAAGAGACACCGCCCATTTAAATTTCCAGGCCAGAAATTTGGTTTAATCTGGGCTGTGCCTCTGCAGAGATGCATTTATCATCATTATGTAGAGCAGGTGGATTAGCAGTGCTCTGTACCACTAGTGCTCTTAGGGAAGGCAGAGGATGCATTTTAGTTTTGGGTGGTTTTGGTTCCAGGCTGGACCCAGCAGGCTCCTTTGTGCCAAGTAACACGAAGCAAGCCCTGTCCGAGCTGCTGCAGTGGCTCTCGGGCTCGGTGGTGTGGCTGCAGTGTGAGACACCCAGGGTCAGTGCTTCCACCTCCTGTGAGTAACACAGTGCAGGAATTCAGCAGTGATGCTGTCCTGGAGGAAATGGTTCTCACTCCATGACTCTTTAGGACACAGCTTGGTGGGGTTTGTGTCCAGAACCAGACTTGCTGCAGGCGCGGGGCTGTGTCTGACTGTGCTCAATCCTTCTGTTGTACAGCTCTGTGAGAGCATCTCTGCACAGGTGTGTGTGAGCACTGCTGCACAGCTATGTGCGAGCACTGTGAGAGCACTGCTGCACAGGTGTGCGAGCACCTCCATACAGATGTGTGCGAGCTCCTCCTCGCAGGTGTGTGCAAGCACTGCTGTATCCGTGTGGGTGCTGCACCCTCACTCGCGCAGCTCTGTCAGTCCAAAGCCCCAGAGCCCCTCCTGCCTTACCTGGGGTGGTCATTCTTGGCTTGCCTTTGGGGCCGCCAGGAGGGAGCTCCGGACAGAGGTGCCAGCGCCACATCCCCTGGCTCCCGGCGGTCCCGAGTGTCCCTGTGGTGTCACTGCTGCCTTCTCCTGGTGCAGCAGCAGCAGCAGCAGCAGCCGCCGGCGCTCAGACTCCAACCCGTGCAGCTGCTGTGAGCAGAGCCGGGCTGTGCTGGGGAGCGCTCAGGGGAGGGACAGGGTGGGCTCAGTCCCCTGGGGACAAAGAAGTGACCCTTGGCTGTGTGAGGTGCTGGTGGCTGGCTCTGCTCCCTGTCACCGTGCTGGTGCTGTTGGTGGAGCACTGCCTGACCAAACTCCAGCCCCTACCATGTCCCATCACATGGCTCCTGACCTGGGGCCTTCGGTTTTTAGGCTGTTGTACTAACAGGCTGGGGGGGAAATGGCATGTATTGTTTGAAGATCCTTTTGAATTAAATTGTTAGTAATAAAGCTGAGTTCCATGAAGACAGCTGAACAAACTGAATTACTTTTGAGATCGGCTTTCTTCTGTGCTGGAGCCTTTGATGGCTTAGGGAATGATTTTACCCAACAATTGTCACTGCCAAATCCTTTTTCAATTTCATTATTCTTGTTTTCTTTATTTCTGCAGTTTTTCCAAACATATTTAAGGTAGGTGGGGATAACTAGGAAAAGTTTGCTATAGAAAAGTAGAGGAAATGCAGTAATGCTGAAAGTGCAACTTTTGAGTTTAAAAGCACTAATCTTAGATAATTTTCATCGATTTTTGAGGTTTTTTAATAGTTCTTATCTCTTGAACAAACTGGTGGGAGAGTATCACTGCAATGGGCACCTGCCTGGTGCAGACTCCTCTGCCAGCACCTGCACAGCAGAAGATGCTGTGGGTTGGGTTTATGTCCCCAAAAAACCCTGATGTGCTGCTTAGTGCCTTTGACTAACCTCAGCAGTTACTACAGCCTGGTAGCCAGGAGATTACACAACACGTTTTAAGTGAAGGATTTGGTTTCAGAAAGGGAAAAGATGCTGAAGTCTTGTAAAACACTGAAACTGCCTTCAGTAAGCACAAGGTTTCGCTGAGCAAAGCTGGGGCGGTTTCTGTAGCACCCACGGAGTTATTAGGGTACTGGATTACTCCAGTTTTATTCAGCATGCCAGGGTTCCAAACTGCATCATGTATCCTTCTGCAGAAGAATCACTGAATTAAAAGCGTTAGAAGCATGTGCGTTTTCACTGGGTCTAATGAGAAAAAAAAATTGGGGATTTAGGAGGCAGATCTTTAAAGCTGAGAGACCAGAGATGGGTGTTAGACACTGAGTTTGGGGTGCTAATCCCTTTGTGCTCAATGCCACAGCCACAGCAGGGCCTCCCTGGAGCCTTCTGCTCTGCAGGCTCAATACCCCTGGTGGGAGATTGCAGGGGAGGAAGAGAGCAGATCTTCTGAGAGTTCTCAGGATGCTCCCCATGTCCTTGCTCTGCAGGGCACCTGTCTTCCCTCACTGCCCTCCCTGGCTCGGGCACTGTGGGATTTGTTACCTGCTGTGGCTCAGGCACTGTGGGATTTGTTACCTGCCATGGTCAGGCACTGTGGGATTTGTTACCTGCTGTGGCTCAGGCACTGTGGGATTTGTTACCTGCTGTGGCTCAGGCACTGTGGGATTTGCTACCTGCCGTGGTTGGGCACTGTGGGATTTGTTACCTACTGTGGGATTTGTTACCTGCCGTGGTCAGGCACTGTGGGATTTGTTACCTGCCGTGGGTTGGGCACTGTGGGATTTGTTACCTGCCGTGGGTTGGGCACTGTGGGATTTCTTTCACCTTTCCTGCTCCCATTGCAGTTGCCAAGGCCAGGCTTGCAGCAGACCCAGCAGCAGTGGCACTGGTCAGGCAGTCCCAGAAGCAGCTCTCCAGTGAGTGTGTAAGTGCACAGACCCCTGGAAATGTCTGTCTGAACATGGAAGTGTCTGTCGGGAGACTTTCTGCCTGTTTGCCTGCTCCTAGAGGGACATGGAGGTCATTCACCCAGTGACAGCTGGATAGATGTCCCAGTCCCTTTGGTGTGGCACCAAAGTCCAGTGCTGGGGCACCGTGGGGTCCCCAGGGCAGCCCTGGGACTGCAGCTGGAACCCACTCACCTTCCCCTGCCCTCTGCAGGAACAGTCCCCAGGGAAGAGAGTGCCTCTGGCCTCAGGGGAGGAGGGATTTGCTGTCTGCTGCCTGCCACTGCTGCACCAAATTCAGGTATTTTTCTGTATTTTGGTACAGTCACCCCCTTTTCTTCCTCCACCAGGTAACCAGCAAGGGGTGAGCCAGTATGGGCACCCTCCTGCTTCTGACCACGGTGGGAGTGGAGCAGGAGATGTTTGCACTGAGGAACAGGATACTGGAAATGCAATGCCAGGGGCACTGCATCATCAGCTGAGTGCAAATCCACAGGCAAGCTATCAGCCAAAATCACCACAAACAAATCGGGGTTATTCAAACCTGTGCAAACAGATTGTAATTTTGCTTGTGTTGAGAGCTGAAAAAGCAGAATGAATTTATTACTATTTTATGTCATTTAGGAGTTAGTCCATACAAATCTTTTTCAACGCATTAATTTTGCAAGAGGAACTTTAAACACTGGAGCATTTAAAATACTCTGGTAATACTTTTTTCCTGCTTTGTACTAACTCAATTTGCTTCTTAAACCTACCTCACTGCTCAGTTGAGGAATCACAACTGTAAATTGAGATTCAAATTGATGTGATTTTTTTCTACTGAGAAATCTCTAAAAAATGCCTTTGTGAGAAAAAGAAAGCGATGCCAAGCTGGAGTGGTTCTACACCCAGTCTGTGTGGATTGGCTTAACAGTGCTGAGCAGAGCTTCCTCTCTTGTTCCTGCAGAGCTGTTCTGTGTCATCCCACAGCTCTGCAGGAGAGGCAACCACAGCTCTGCTATTAAAAATACTTCACCACTTGTTACATCATTGAATGTTTATTTCAAAAATATACTAAATATTAAAACACAGTAAGAAGGTAATCTGCATCCCAATAAACCTCCTTGTCAGTTCCCAGGTGTCCTTGCCCTCTCTGATCCATTCTTGTGACAGTCATACAAGGTGGGCAGGACGGCACTGATGAAAATCTCTGTCCATACAGGAGCTCTCTGGGCACATTTCCATAAAGCTGCTGTTGACCATTGATAGTCAATGTTTGCTATTTCTTTGCAGAGCAAAAGTGCCCTAATTTTGCTTTCATTTAAATCCTCTGAACATGGAGGGAACCAATGCTAGCAAACAATGCTAGAGCTAATTTTCCCCTTCCTCTCTCCTTTTGCTCAGTCACTGCAGACTGACTGCTGCAGACGTGTTCACACGCTTGTGGCTGCCTTTGATTAAAGTCTTTGCAAGGATGACCTCAGTCCAGCAGCAGCCCACGTTCACCACCCTTGGTGCTGCATTTGTGACTCAGATGACGTGGATGTATGTCACTGCGGTGTCAGAGCCAAGGGGGTTCCTTGCCGTGCACCTGTACGCGCCGGAATTGGAGGGCTGGGGGTTCTGCAGGAGCAGGGTCCCCGTGGGGTGAAGCAGCTCTCCCCCAGACCCCCGGCCCTGGTGGGCTGTGGAGAGGATGGAGCGGTCAGGTAGCTCCCAGGTAATTTCAGGTTTTGGTACGCCCAGCACCACGCAGTGGAGCTGAACTGCTGCCCCTGGCATGGTGTGGATGGCTGGGGGGGCTCTGCCCACGATCCGCGGGGCGTAGGCTGCCACCGTGACAGCAAGGGTGAGCGAGGAGTCTCCGGCGTCGTTGTGGGCCCTGCACACGTAATTCCCAGCGTCCTGGGCCGAGGCTGCCCGAATGACCAAGGTGCCATTCTCCAGCAGCAGGTGCCTCCCGCTGAGCTGTGGCCGGTCCAGCACACGGCCCCCCGGCAGCGTCCACTCCGTCCTGGGCTTGGGGCTCCCCTGGGCCAGGCAGTGAAGTGACAAAGGCTCCCCGCTGACGCCTGTCACCAGCCCTGCGGGGCGGGTGAGGATGTTGGGTTTCTGGGCGACCTCCAGGAGCATCAGCTTTTCAATGTAGCCGACCTTGTTCCGGGCGGCACAGCGGTAGCGCCCGGCCTGGTGTCTCTCGGGATTATAGATGGTCAGGGTCCCATTGCTTCCTGTGGAAAACTGGGGCGTCCTGATGCTGCTGGAAAACCACGTGCCATTGGGCAGCATCCAGCTTATATCCGGGGGAGGGTTTCCATCCACAGAACAGTTCAGTGTGATAGTTTTCCCGGGTTTTACTATTATTTTTTCATTGAAAGGATTTTTGAACATTGGTCGCCGTAGCATTTCTGTGACTTCCAGCTGCACCACCAGCACAGTCTCTCCCCCATCGTTACGTGCCACACAGATGAAATCCGCTGCGTCCGAGGGCCTGATGTTCCGAATCTCAAGTGTCCCGTTTTTGTGCACCACAATCCTGCTCCCGTAATACGGGGCTGTTAGGAAAATGTTATCGGGCATGATCCACATAATCTGAGGAGGAGGTGTCCCTTCTGCCCGGCAGTCGATGTGTTTCTTCGAGTGCCTCACTGCCGTCACCTTCATGATCGTTCTGTTCCCGTATAAACCATTGATGCTGGGGGGTTTAGCAGCCACATCCAGCTTGTACAGCTTGGTGTCATCCCCGCCAGGGTTCCGAGCCACGCACATGTACTCCCCAGCATCCAGCAGGCTGGCGTGGCTGATGGACAGAGAGCCATTGGCGTGCAGGGAGTGCCTGTCTGTGGATGAGGAGATCATCTCACTGGAAGGCAGCAACCAGAATATCTGTGCCCTGGGTTCTGCAGCAGCTTCACAGTCCAGCAGTGCTGCGTCTCCAGCTGTCGCTGTAATGTATGTCTTGTAATTGTGCTTTATTCGAGGGGCTGCCACGACGACCGTGACGTGGACCTTCATCTCATCCCTCCCCAGAGTGTTCTGGGCATAGCACGTGTAATCTCCTCCTTCTGTCACTCCGGCTTTGCTGAGGTACAGAGTCCCGTTGCCGAAGAGGACGTACCTGCGGGACCTGTGCCCGCTGTCATCCGCCAGCATGGCATTGTTCACCAGCGTCCCGTCCGGCAGGCCCCAGGAGATCTCCGGCATGGGCGACCCCGAGGCCTTGCAGTCCACTCTGAAATCCTTCCCGTACGGCACCAGTTTCTTGAACTGCTGTTTGTGGTCAATCTTGGCTGGTTTCATTGTGATGCTGACTTTCATCAGTATCAGGTCCTCCCCGATTCTGTTTCTGGCGACACACAGATAGTCACCTGCATCCTTTTCTGTAACTGCCTCAATAGCCAAGGATCCATTGGGGTAGACATGGATCCGACTTCCCATTCTGTTGTGGGGAGAGAGAGAGGAAAAGAATTATGGAAACAAGTGCTGGGGGTGGATACTGAGCCCTGGAAGGGACTGAATGTGTTAACAGCACAATACAACACAGAAGCTCTTTCCAGAGGCTCTGTGCCCACGCCAGCTGCCCACCCCGTGGGTCCTACCCTGGTGTCATGGTCAGTTTTGGTGTTGTGTGGATGTGAGCAGTGCTGACTCTGCTGGGAACAGCCTGTGTTGGGTCTGTCTCTCCCAAGGTAAAGGTGAAGTGTAACTGTGGGAGGGGGTGTGGGGAGACCCCACAGACTTGGCAGAGGGGAAAGAAACCTCTCCCTCCCAAGCCCTACTTCACAAATCTGTTACAAGTAACTTCTCCTCCTCTTAACTGAGAGCAACCAGCCAGTGCACGATGACAGGAGTTACCTTAATTCAAACATGACTTGTACCTGTTTTGAGACCTCACCCACTTATGGCAATTGATGTGATCTGTTATTAGAGCTGTTATTAGATACAGAACAGACAGTTATTAGCTAGAACAGACGTTTCACTACTGTTAAATGCTTAAAAACTGTTTTAGTTCACAGTGTTCTAGTGCTGTAAAAGACTCTTATGTGAGCACCAGAGGAGGTGGTGTTTAAAGTTCCAAAGAGGTGGTGAAAAAAAAAGGGTCGTACCTGTGCCACTGGTCCACGACAGCCTTGGAGGGCAACCTCCAGATTATCCTGGGCTTGGGCTCCCCGGTTGCTGTACAGTTCAGAAGCAACCTCTCCCCAAAGTTCAGCCGAGTCAGTTCCTGAGAGGCGATGGCTATCTTCGGAAGTGTGTCCCTGCGCTGCACCACAAGGCTGACCACCCTCCTGTCGGAGCCCGTGGAGCTGGTGGCTATGCACTCGTAGGTGCCGCTGTCGGACGGGACGATGCTGCCCAGGTGGAAGGTGCCGTTGGGGAACAGGAACAGCCTCCCGTGTACCAGCTGCAGAGGTTTCACCGCCGTGCCCTCGGGGAGGACCCAGTGCACGGTGGGCTGAGGGTTCCCTTGCACCGTGCACGGCAGTTTCAGGCTTTCCCCCGTCATTCCTGCCACACTTTCTCTCTTCTCCTCCAGGATGGTGGGAGGGGCTGCAACGACCTGCAGCTTCACCGCCAGCGTGTCGGTGCCCGCAGGGTTTTTGGCCAGGCACGTGTAGAGGCCCCTGTCGTACACGGTGACCGCCCGGATGACCAGCGTGCCGTCCGGTTCCACGCGAGCTTTGCCGTGTCCCGCGGAGGAGCGGTCGAGCAGGGTTCCGTTCGCCGTGAGCCAGGAGATGGCGGGCGGGGGGCTGCCCCGGGCCCGGCACGGCAGGGCCACGCCGCTCCCCGAGAGCGCGGTCAGCCGCCGGGGCCCGAACACGCGCGGCGGGGCGGCCAGCACGGACACGGTGACCGCCAGCCGGGCCCGGCCCAGCGCGTTGGCCGCCGTGCACAGGTACTGCCCTCCGTCCTCCGGCCGCGCCCGCCGCACCTGCAGCGTCCCGTCCGGCAGCACCAGCCACCCGCCGCCGCCTGCGAGCAAGGGGCGGCAGCGCAGCCCGTCAGAACCCGCCTCTCCTTCATCCCCCTCTGCCCCAAATACCCTGCGCTGCTCTGCTTTGCCCCAATAACCGAGGCGACCGCGATAAAACGGAGAGAAATCAGAGTATTTTGCATACAGAATGACAAAGCTTTAAAGTAAGAATGAAGCTGAATCTCCAGCAGGGACAAAGTTTGGGTAAAGCAGATGGGGCTTTGCAATCCAAACCTGGCACGGCTGTAACTGGATTTGAGTGGTTTTTACCACATTTTTCTTTTCACTTGTCTCACTGTTCTGGAATAGCAGGTAATGTACAATAAATATTGAATCCTTCCCACAATGAAAATGAATTATATTTAAATATAGATTTATTTTTTAAAATCCTCTCACTAAAGAGCTGTTCCAGAATCAGCACTAAGATGCTCCAGTGAGTGTCTGTCACTGTTTCTAAGTTTACTGTTCGCTGGTATTTCACAGTACCCTGATATGAAACAATGCTTGAGTTTGGCACACAGAAGAAGTGCCAAATTACAGGACTAGTGGAAGGTAAATTCCAGAGAGGTTTATCAAACTCACCTGGTGGTATCTTGGTCCACTGTATTATTGGAGTGGGGTTCCCAGTAGCTTCACAAGGAATAAAAGCATCGGAATTCGCCAGCACAGTGACAGCAGCCGATTTCCCTCCGACTATTCTGGGCTTTGAAAAATGGTTTCTGCTTGCAGAACCTGAGGTGATGAGATTGGGGATGGCAGTGGTGTCTTGGCCTGGCCTCCTGTCAGACCAGCCACTGACAGAGCTGTCCTTGTCCCCTCCCCACGGAGGTGGGCTCTGTGGTGGCCGCAGTGTGGTTGCCCTCTCTGTGCCCCTGGACGGTGGCCCGGGTTGGGGGCTGACCTCCCCCCGCGGGGGCTCTGGCCATCGGGGGGCTCTGGTGGTCAGTGCCAGTGGCAGTCGGGGCTCTGGCCATCGGGGGGCTCTGGTGGTCAGTGCCGGTGGCAGTCGGGGCTCTGGCCATCCGGGGGCTCTGGTGGTCAGTGCCGGTGGCACGGCCGCGGTCGGGGCTGGCAGAGGGGAGGGGTGCTGGGTGCTGGGGGCAGTGACTGCAGCAGGAGCACTGGACATGGTTCTTGCTGTGAACGTGGCCTGTGCTGCTTGGTTTTCCTGGATGACTCCCTCCCCCATTTTCAGGTGGGATTTTTCTCCTGCCGTGGCAGTGGCTCTGATGTGCTGAGCAGGAACTGGCTCTGACGTGGTCCTGACTGCAGGAGGTTGGGCACTCGTGGCACCAGGAGGCTCATCCAGCCACGGTGAGGTTTGGAGACCCTTGGTGGGGGTCTGGGCAGAACTGGCCGGTGGTGACGTGGCCAGCTGGGTGCTCCTCTGCGTGGCTGGTGTGGTGTGGGGTGCCACGGTGGAGCTCTGAGCAGTCAGGCTGCCAGGCAGTGACGCTGCTGCCTGGGTGTTCCCCCAGGTGCCCAGGGGTGCTGATGTCTCTGTGGCTGCCGTGGGCCTGTGCCGCGGTGCCTCGGGGGTGTCAGGGATCCACAGTGCTGCTGGTTTGCTCGTGGAGACTGCATTGACACTCCCAGGGAGAGGCTTTGCAGGTGTGAGGCTTGGGGCCACAGCTGGTGACGTGGCTGCTGTCGCAGTGACCGTGGCTGTGCTCGCTGCAGCAGTGGCCATGGCTGTGCTCGCTGCAGCAGTGGCTGTGGCTGTGCTCTCTGCGGCAGTGCCCGTGGCTGTGCTCGCTGCAGCAGTGCCCGTGGCTGTGCTCGCTGCAGCAGTGGCCGTGGCTGTGCTCGCTGCAGCAGTGCCCGTGGCTGTGCTCTCTGCAGCAGTGGCCGTGGCTGTGCTCGCTGCAGCAGTGGCCGTGGTTGTGCTCTCTGCAGCAGTGCCCGTGGCTGTGCTCTCTGCAGCAGTGCCCGTGGCTGTGCTCGCTGCAGCAGTGGCCACAGTGCTGGGGGCTGCAGCCACACGCCGTGGGGCAGCTGCTTTGGGAGGCCTCTTCTTCCTCTGACCTCTCCTTCCTCCCGCTCTGAATATTTTACTTTTGGTGACTCTGGTGTCGGTTTGAGGAGTAATAGCAAGTGTAATTGTTGGCTTCAAACCCGTTGCACCCAATCCACTGGATGCAGTAGTGGCAGTGTCCTTTGCGGTGACAGACATGCCTGTGGTTGCAGCTTTTTGCCTTGCACTACGTTTGTTTTCCTCTTCCCTGAGAAATGCTGTGTTTTGATGGGCACCCACAGGGTGCTCCAATGGCGTATTCATGGTGGAGGGGGGAGACCAAGGTGCTTCTGGGCTAAATGGATTGATGGAACTGCTTAAGTTATCTAAGGTTGGTGCATTTGATACGTAGTTCATATCCAGTTGAACACCTGTAGCCACAGCTGTACTTCCTCTGGCAGACCCTGGCCTCCCAAAATTGTATCGGTGCTCTTTCATACTTGAGATGCGTCCTGGTCTAACAAATCGTCTCCGACCAGAAATTTTCCTTTGTCTTCCATAGTGCTGCTGGAGCTGGGGTGGATGAGTTGGAATGTCCTGAATAACCCGAATTTGCTGATGAGCAGCCAAAGTCGAGGCCAATGGTGGCTTAGGGGTTCCTCCTTTCTGAGTATTATGAAAATAAATGGGGCCAAATTCAGAGCTCGGTGCCTTGACTGTTGCCACAGGGACCTGGTGATCTGTTTTGGTGGAAACCTTATCAGTAGACTCAGTAAAAATATGTAACTTGTTGGCTGTGCTTTGGGGAGTTGCAGCGGTGCCTGTAGCTTCTGTCGTGGGTGTCATGGGTGCAGATTTTAGATGCTGGTTATTACTTTCCCCATAATTTATTGACTCGAATGTTCTGCTTGATACAGTTGATTGCTTAAAACCATTTGCTGGTATTTGACTCAAATCAGATCTTTCCCATGAGCCTGTAGGGTCTGGATATATTTGTGGCCTTTTGCTGCCAGGTGCCACAGAGTGTGGAAGAGGTGAGGGCAGGGGAGTCAGTGGCTCTGTGAGCAGGAGGGAGGCGTTCCTGGCAGCAGTGGGATCCGTGGTCTCCTCAGGCCCTGCAGTGATTGCAAGTTCTGTTGCTCTCCCCAGAGCAGGTACTGGGGATCTCTCTGTTGCTGGTATCAAGAATTCTTCTTCTGGAGATATGAGGTCACCAGATGTCTCCTCCCCATCCTCAGGTACCTCTGGGAGCTTATGGACTTGAATGGGTGGTTCTGTTGCCACTTCTCGTTTGTCTGTCGCTGTCACATTCCTCTTTGTTTTCTCCAGCAAGGCTGCCCAGCGCTGTGGATCGACTCTCCTGCCTGAGGAGACAAACTGTCTCCTGTGCCCCCTGAAGCGCCTGCCTGTCCTGTCTCCGTAGGGCCAGTGAGGCATTTTCCCGTGGCCGTTCCTCCGAGGAGCACTGCACGTGCCCTGGCTGCTGGCTGCCGAGGCAGCAGATGGCCCCTGAGCCGTCGGGGTGGCTGCAGCGGCTGAGGGATGTCTCTGTGCCACAGCAGAGTGCAGCAGTTCATTGCCAGAGCCCTCTTCCCACTCTCCCACAGCCCCATGCTTTTCCTTCAGAGCAGTTTCATCCTGTCTCAGTAGCACTTGGAAAACCAGAAGATCAACCCCGTACCGGTTGGCTGCAACACATCGGAAGTAGCCCACGTCTCGCTCCGTCACCCCTCGTATTCTCAAGGTGCCATTGGCAAAAATGTGTTTGTTTCCTGCAGACTGGCGGAGAATCGTTCCCTCGGGTAGCACCCAGGTGAGGGCAGCGTCCGGGGCCGCCGTGGATGTGCAGGGCAGGTGCAGCGTGCTGCCGAGAGCCGCCAGCAGCCGGGCTCCGTTCACGCCGTCGTGTTCCACGCGGGGATCGAGCACGGTGATGCGGAACGGGAGCGCGGCGGCAGCGGCGCGGCTGGAGCAGGTGCAGTGGTAGAGCCCCGTGTCGAACACGTCTGCCGTGCGCAGGGTCAGGGTCCCGCTCCGCAGCACCGCCACCCTCCCGTCCTCGCTGATGTGGGGAGCTCGCACTTTGCTGCCGTCGGCCAGCACCCACTCCGTGGTGGGCGCTGGCTCCCCAGCTGCCTGGCACCCCAGTTCCACGGTGCCCCCGACCAGCACCGTGTGCTCCGTTTGGGTGCTGTTGTCCCTGGAAATGATGGCCCAGCTGTTTCTCGCCTGGCTGTTGTCATCGCTGGGCGGACTGATGTGGGCGTCGGTGGAGTAGTGGATGTGCAGCGTGCTGAGGGTCGTGGCTGTCCTGTCCAGCTGCAGGGCCACTTCCCTCTGCATCAGCCAGGCTGGGTCAGCTCGCAGGTCAGCCTCAACATTGGTGAAAAGTTCGTCTTTCTCGCTGTAGACCTGTTTATATTTGTAGCTAATAAAAGGCAGGTCAGCTGTCCGCACGGTTTGCTGCAGTTTCAAGGGAGAGTTGCTGTACAGGGCCAGGATGCTCCACAGCTGCTGGATGTGCCCATAATCGATGTCACACACCAGGAATGCTGAGAACGAGGTTTTGAGGACTGTGCTGTCGCCATTTTTGTCCAATGAGATGGGAGACATTTCTTCAGGTTTCTGGACATTGCAAACCAAGTTGCCTCGATTTCCTGCTTGGTCAGTCATATTCAAAACCACAGATCCTATCGGAGCTATTAAATCCTTGGGAGACACGAAACTGAAATCCCCATCGTCTGGCACCGTGAGGTTTCTGGATTTCAGAGAGTCATGGATGACTGGCTTAGTGCAGGTGAAAGATGCAGAAGGAAGATCCACTAAACTTTTCCCATTGTGGTTTTTGGGACTGGCACAGACTGGGCATTGATGGACACCGGAACTTCTCTCTTTTCTGCACTTTATAACATCTAAAGGGAAGAAAACTTCAGTAAGCTTCTGTGCTACAAGTTTTAGTATTAAAAATAGCATATAGCTTCTAACAAGTGATTCTTTTGAATAAAATAAAACCAGAGCTTGAAGTGACGTGTGAATGGCAGCAGCAGAGAAAGTACTCGAGTCCCTTGAGTTATTTTCTTTTTAAAGAATCAAGTGCAATGTGCCCCTTGCTCTTGCCAATACCATAAGAGTTAGCTCGCTCCCTGTGTATTCTCCTGGTGCACAGAAGCTTTGGCCAAGGAAAAGTCTCCATTGAGGAAAGCTGCACTTGGGAATGTGTTAAGGCCCCTAGATTCATTTAAATCTGGGAAACTGAGTGGTGTTAATCTCTTTATCCTGATTACACACACCTACAAAAATCCTGTCTTCCAGTCTTTTCTGGGAGAATACATAGATGAATAAAGGACAATTACCTGTATGAGGAAGAATAAGATGCTACAAGAGGATTGAAGAGCATAAACAAAGCTTTCAGCTCACCTGGTCTCTCCTGCGCCCACTCAGCAAACCCCTGCAGGCTGCAATCGCAGGACCAGGGGTTCCCATGGAGGTAAATGCTCTCGAGCTCTGACATGTAGGAAAACATTTCTTGGGGAAGTGAAGTTAGCACATTGTCAGACAGAGAGATGTGCTTCAGGAAGGATATTTGGAATATTTGACTATAGCGCAAGGTGACAAAAGTGTCTGGATGCAGCTGCTGAAGTAAATTTCCATCCAGATGGACCAATCTCAAGGAAGTGAGTCCATAGAAAACATTGGGATTCACAAATTCAATTTGATTGTGGTCCATATGCAGCCGTACCAAGCTGTTCAGCCCATAAAATACATCCTGCTGAAGCACTCTGACCTTGTTGTAACTCATTTTTAAGACCTGTTTGTGAAAAAGTAACAAATGGATAATATTAAGCCATGTTAAAATTGTAGGACCCCTGATAAATGCTGCTGAAGGTTGCTCTGTGCAGTGAAAGTTCTTCACCAGACCAAGAATGCTGGGAACTGGAGTTTCTTTAAAGAATTAAAGTGTTTATATGCAGTTAAGTTTATATGTGTTTAGTTTCTGCACGGTGCTGGCCTTTTTTTCATGAAGGCTAGAAAGGGACAGGATTGTACTGAAGGGAAAGGGAAAGCTCAGTGCAAAACAATCCTCAAAAAAACCCAAACTGACTAACAAATTAACAATGACAAGTTTCCTTTTTCAGACACAGCAGCTGGAGCTTTGCAGTCTTTCTCCTCTGTATAGAGTTGCAGTTGACCGCTAAGATACAGCTGAGAGATTTCTACCAACGTGTTTGTTATGCTCTTTACCCTGTACCTGAGTGCTCACCTGGGAAGAAAGACATTTCCCATGTGGATACTGGATTTTGAAGGCCCTTGACTTCCTTGTGGATATGTTAAGAAGCAGGAAACCAGAATGCTGCAGAGGCTGCTCTGTGGCTGTTTACCAGTATCACTGAAAGTTAAGTCAGCACAAAAAGTAACCCTGGGTCAGTTAGTTCTCACCTGTAGTGACCGTAAATCACTGAACACCTTCTCGGGGATGGTGTTGATCTCGTTGCTGTGCAGCATCAGTAGCTCCAGCTTCTCCAGGCCAGCAAAGTCCCCGAGGCTCAGCTTTCGCAGGCTGTTGTAGCTGCATGGGATGGGTTTAGTCAGCCCCAAGTCACAACTTTTAAATCCAACCAACCCAAAACAAAAGAACCACTCTTCGGGAACGGCTAAAGGCAAGCAGCAATTTTCCCTGCCAAAATGAAACTAAGTCATTCCTTCATGTTAGCATCAAAGGTGGTCACTTTTCCAGATCAGTGTTCTGATGGTGAATTCCCAGGGGAGGAGGTGAGTGACAGCAAGCATGGAACACATCTGTCTGTGTTCATTTTGCTACCACTTCAATGAAAATTTCCTTGTATATTTTCTGCAGACACATATGGACGGTTCAAAGGTTACATGTATCAAAAGGGATATACAGAGCAGACAAATACTGCTGATAGGTCTCATCATTTGATTTAAGAGAGAGAACACTTGCTGGAAACTGCATGAAGGGGCCAGACAAGCCTGGGTATGATCTATTCCCTGCTCCTTTAACCACACAGAGAACAGAACCACCATGGAGGCTGACAAGGCCAGACAAGTAAAATTTCCCTTGAACTCGGCATACAAAAGCAACACCCTAATGCTGTGGGACATTCTAAGAGACAGAACCACAGAATAGGCTGAAATTGAAAGGGACCCAGAAGGATCATCGAGTCCAACCCTTAAGTGAATGGCTCATATGGGGATCTAACCTGTGTTAGAGCTTGGTGTTACATCACAGCCAAGTCTCTGCAGATTTTAATACACATGCTCCTTTTCCAATACCCTTTCTGAGCTCTGAACTAGCCTTTCCCAAAGAAAAATCTATTTCAGGCTTCTTCCAGGTTCCATGATACAGACACAAAATGTTCAGGTAATAGAAAGGAAAGTTAATTTCAAAACTTTCTGAAGCTCTCATGTGCCCTGCGCTAGATCCCCAAAATTCCTCCTTAGTGTGGGTGGTCTCAGGCTTTGCTGGCTGTCACTGCAGCCACTGCTGAGCACTGCAGAGCTTTAAGCTCTGTAGACTTACCTATTGCTTTGGTTAATTTTTAGCCCTAAATCTGGGAAGTTAATTATTGCTGTGCAAAGTGTTGAAAGGCAGAAGGTGTGAGCGTTGCAGTCCCGGAGCCGCACGTACCCCAGGTTGATGCGCTGCGCGTCCCGGGGGATGCGCGGGGGCACGGCCGTGAAGTAGCGGAAGGTGCAGTGGAGCTCGGCGGAGCCGTGGCAGGCGCAGGGCCGGGGACAGGCGCTGCTGCCCGGGAGGATGGCCAGGCAGGCGGCCAGGAGGGTCCCCAGCCAGCGGGGCCGTTCCCTGCGCGGGGCCCCCATCCTGCGGGGATCCTACGCTGCCATCCCCGACGGCGGCGGCGGCGGACGGGTTCCTGCAGGGAAACAGAGCACACGGGCAAACAGCCCCCGCCGAGCTGAGCCGCTCGGGTTTAAGCCGTAAGCAAAAAAGAGTTCTTAACTTGAAAGAAAAACCCACCCACGAACCAGCCCCCAAACTCTCGGGTTCCCCCTCAGCGACGGATCTGTGTTATGACCCAAAGCGTTGTCATTTGACAGCTGCCCCCTGTGCCGCTGTCCGGCGCGATGTGCCGGGAGCTGCCGCTGGCAGGAAAAGCCGGAATTCCGCAGGGAGCGGCCGGGGGAGCTGCAGGCGGTGCCCACGGTGTGCCCCGGTTGCGGACCTGGCCCGGCTGTGCGGAGCGTTCCCGGCTCCGCCGGCGGCTCATCCCCCGGAGGCGTCTCCACACGTCAGCTCCTTCCCCCCAGGAACCATTCCAAGCAAAATTAACTCATTTCGCATCCCTCGCACAAACCCTCGGCTCTTCCCCGGGGCCGGGACCGGCCGCACGTCCCCACCTGCGCGTCCCCTCCTCCGGGGCCGGGCCGGGCCGGGACAAAGCCGCCACCGCCTCCTCCTCCCGGGGGAACGCTGCGGGCCCGCCCGGGCTCCCCGCACCCGATCGGCACCGGCCAGGAGGGGAGAAGCGCCTGCCGCCGCCGCCTCTCCCGGGGATGCTGCGGGACCGGCCCCGCCGCTCCCTGCGCGCTTTCCCCGCATCCCCCGCGCGTCCCGCATCCTCCCGGGTGTCCCTCATCCCCCCGCGTGTCCCTCATCCCCCGGCTGTCCCGCATCCTCCCGGCCCCTGAGCAGCCCCCCGGGTGTCCCTCATCCCCCGGGTGTCCCCCTGCCGCTCAGGTGCCCTCGCACACAAGGAGCGTTTGCTCTCCGGGGGAGCTCGTGTGTGACCCCGCCAAAAACCAGCCGATGACGCCTTCGGTTCGCTTTTGGAGGGACACATTTCCTCTCGTTGCAGACGGCGTCTGTCAGTGCTCCAGGTCCTTCTCTGCTCGGAGGTGTCTGTACCAGCCACAAACTCGACTGGAGGCACCTTTCTGCTGAAAGTGTGTCGTTCTAGGACAAACCTTCTAGGAGAAGTTCGACTGGAGATGTAAAGGCAATACAAAACTTATAAGATAAATCCTCAAATACATTTTTTAAAGGTTCTAAAACTGTTCGGATGAGTTCAAAATCAAACGTGAGCTGTGGGAGTTTGGGAGGGCTGGCAGGATTGGGGGGTTCTGTGTAAGCCAGTTAGAACTTTACTCATGGAATTCACTGGCTGGCGATTGGTGTCATCTCAGGGGTTGCCTCAGTGAAACATGGATGGTCTCACATTGATTCATTGTGGGAGCTGGTGCCAAGAAACCCCAACCCACTCATGTGACTGGCACTTGGGATCTCAGAAAAAAGAACAGCACCTCAGCTGAGCCCTGCACTAAATCCTGAGGTGGCATTTCTAGGTGCTACCCTGAGAACAGGGAAAATCTTGACAGCTCACGCTGAGTTGTGTTCCCGAGTGATAGAGAGGGTGACGAGGCTATTGTTAGGTGCATTTTCTTCGTGTTAATTACTGTTTGAAAAGCAAAGCGTCAATTGCTTTATTTAAATTCATAAAATTTTTCCTCTGGATGGCTGAGGTCAAGGCTTCTGGAGTGACATGTTCCAATGCTGTGTTTTTGCGAGGGTAGACATGAGGTAAAAGACATTTTTAAATTATTTGTACCAATCTTCATAATTTATAGACAAGGTAGGCAAGGAACTGAAGTAACTTCTGAGAACATTTTCCAAAAACACATATCTGAAAATCTGCATTAAAATAAAACCAAATATTTTAAATGTACATGGGCCCTGTCAATGTTTTAAGAACAGAGTTTTCATCTCAGGATATGCTGTCTGTTGTCATTAAGCTGCAGCTCTCACTTCTGAGAGGCAGAGCATTAAATTACAAGAGATACAAAGTTCTCCCTCCGGAAGGCGGCTGAGGAACATGTGGAATATTTTATCATAATGTGGTTGGGATTTCCCGGGGCAGCTAAGGGAGAACACAATGGTTGTACAAACCTGTGCCGAGCTCACTGCTCCGCCGGCGATTCTGGCCCAGGTCTGACACTAAGACATTGCTGTAGCTGGAATTCATTACTTGGGAGAATGAAGGGAGCTTTTTGTTAAGTGGAGCTATATTTTTGCAAAGTGTGACTGAGTGTGAGCTCAGGAGTGGTGGGAAGAGGAAGGCTGAGTGAAGGAAGTGTTTGTGAACAGGATCTGCATAGGAAATTGTACGTAGCAAAACTGGAGCACAATTTCAGCTCATTTTTCAGCAGTTCAGTTCCTAACATCCCTTTCTGTGGTATAGCCTGGCCTTGCCCAAGGCAGGGGGGAAGGCAATGCTGCTCCACAGCTCATCCATGCGCTCTGTGCCCCTGGGGACACTGAGGGTGGCAGTGGGCAGTCGGTCAGAGCCCTGCCCGGGAGGGACAGCCCAGCTCTGCTGGGCTCTGGCCCTCAGTGGAACCCTCATGTTCTAGACCTCAGCTCTGAGATCTTTATCCAGCAAACCCCACTGGGCCCCTGAGCAGCCCTCGGTCTGTCACGGACCCACCAGGCCCAGCAGCCAGGCACTCCCAGGCTGCCCGAGCACACACCCTCACCCGAGCCTGTCATAGCCTTCACAGGGCATCCTGCTTTGCTTTGCTGTTCCTCTGTTTACTTTTTAAATGAGTGTTTTCTTTTTCTCCCTCCTCAGCGTGAAAGAGTCAGTGGAAAATGACTCAAGCTCAGAGAATGGAGTCATAGAAAGCAAATGATGCATGGGAGGAATGATTCCTTTTTTTCTTAGGAGATGGAAACAGCCTCACTTTTCAGGCAGGGGCTGTGCATCTCTAGTGGGCAGCCCTGTTCATTAGTCTGGTATTAATGATGATGCTGGTACCCCGGGGACAGCAGAAGAGCCCAGCACAGGGAATCTGGATGCAGTTCATGCCCATCAGGGGTTGTTGCGTGAGGCTTTGGATCTTCAAGAGATCTTCATCTTCCTTCAAGAAAATTGTGGTGGGGCTGATCCACAGATCTGGGATCTTGACAGAAGTAGTGGATGATCTTTTTATTTACAGTAGTCAATAGAAATTATATTAAGGAGGCAGAACACAACTTTGGAGAACACCACCCTGATGTGTTCCATGCGTCAGTGTCAGCAAAAGGGTTTTTTAATGCAATTCTAATCTTAATTAGGTACCTGAATTATGTATCTGGGTTTTGTTTGATGATGTTTGCTTTTTAATTTGTTCTCCCATTGCAGACATTGCCTGGTCCCTCCCTCACCCCACTGTTCCCTTGTGATGCAGTCCAGGCTGTTTCCCAGGCCAGCACTGCAGGTGCCTCTGTTCCTGCAGCAAAGCATTCCCACTCTGCCTCGGTTTATCTCTCCTCACGCTCTCCCTTCTCTTTACCTTGTGCCAATTCTCCTTAAAGGCCCTTTGCAAAATGTTTTCCTGTTGGTTCTTTTCCTTCACAGCTTCTTGCTGGCCAAATGCTTTCAATGCCTCGGTGGGTTGCTGGATGCCTTGAACAGGATGACATGACCCTCCGAGTGCCTTGTTGGGAATTTTCAAAATAACAGACTTAGGTACAACTCTCCCGTGGCTCAAGGCCACAGTCAGACATTTTAGCTCCATTGTAATGAGCTGGACAAGCTCCCAGCAAAGCAGCAACTGATTCTGGAAGCACGGTGAATACTCGGAGCTGCTGGAGTATTTGTGCAAATATTGATTTTGGGACAGTCAGTCCTGTCTGCGTGGGCAGTGTGGTGCTGAGCACAGTGCACTGAATGCTGCACTCCAGGACACCAAGCAGCACATCAGAGGAAAGTGTGTTGTAAAGGGGACTGGGCCATGGCTGCCTTCCTGTCCCTTCCTGTCCCATCCTGTCCCCAGCAGTGCCACGCAGCTCCATGCTTCAGATTCCTTCTGTCCTCCCTGTGCTCCCTCTGGCTGGAGAGAACCTCAGCTGGGCAGGCTGGAAGCAATCCATCTTTTCCTGGGTGGGATGGGCTGTTGTTGATGTCCACACCAGGTGTGCAGGGCCAGGGACCCCTGGCTGCTGCTTTTGAACTCCATCCAGCACAGATGACCTGGGAGCCTGTAAATGATCCACAGTGTGGGCAGCCACAGCAAGAGCTCCTGCTGGGTGCATCTCAGCCCAACACGCCAACCAGAACCTGTGGAGATGAGAAAGGTCTGTGTTTCCTTGTCTGGAAAGCTGTGACACCTTTCTCCCTGGCATGGGTGGTGGTTAGAGGTGGGCATGAAGGGAGGGGCTGTCTGTCACTGCCATTGAGAGGAAAAGCCTGTTTAACACTCAGCGTGCCTGAGGAAGATCTGCTCTCCTCATTACTGGAGCAGATCCTCAGCCTGGGAAATTCCGTGTTTGATCTGCAGTGACATGCTCCATGGGTGGTTCCTGAGACCTTCAGTCTCCTGTCAGACCACCTCACAGAGCCACCTGCAAATCCCCTCCAGCAGCAGCTGAACCAGCATGCAGGCACTCCTGCTAAAGCACTTCTGCAGGTGCAGGCTGGATGTTTTCAACACTCATTTTAAACATTATCTGGAGTGACTTTTTCACAGTTTGAATTGCAAAAGCAGCACCGAATCAGATTTTGGAGGTCTCTGTTGTGCTCTCTGGAGTTATATTGTGAGGGTGCTTAATCAGGCACGTCCCTGTTTCTTGATGGCCACTATACATCATGGATTTACATCCAGAGGCAGCAAGCTTACAAATCTACAGCCCCATAACCTATAGGAGTAGTGCAGTGGTTGAAGGGAAGTGTTCTGCAGTTCATTAACAAGAGCCTGAACACATCCTAGCCAACTGAAAGAAAACCAAAAGCTGATCTTTGCTGCACATCATTTTTGCTTGTGATGGAATAAGAATTTGTCATCTGCTGAAGATGGCCCTGCACACTGGTCTTTAATTCAGCTTTTAAATTGTTGAAAAAACAACCAGAAACCCCCAACAAGGAAACCAACCAACCACCCACCCTCACCACAAGAAGCCAACAGATACCTCTGGGTAAGGGAGATGAGGCATGGCTGTTTATTCCTGAGTTACAGGGGAGAGTATGTTTCTGAATTATGTTTTATTTCCCAGCAACAATTAAATAAACAATTTCAAAACAGAGTCCTTTGGCTTTCCAGGTGTGAGCTGCAGCCTTCCCCCTGCCCCTCTGACTGGTGCTGCTCTCAGTTGCTGATCAGCCAGAGCTGAGTTGCTTTCAGTGTCAGAAGGGTGAGGCACAGCTGCCTGGTGCCAGGCTCAAAAACCCCTGGGACTACTTAAAGCAGGCACAGGGTCAGACCCCAACACATTGCCAAGCAGGCAGGGACTGGAAAGTGAGAGCTCTTCTGGGCTGACCTGTGAGGAGAAGGGAAACAAAGGTGCTTGTGCTGCAGGTAAGGAAGCCTGGATGCTGCTCTGGGGTCTTCATGTTGGAGACATAGGCAGCAAGAGTGCTTTGTACCTGATAAATGTAATTCACTCGCTGAGCTTGCCACGGTGAGTCACTTAAAACTGGACTATGCTTTCCTGTGTAGGTCTAACTTGCATTAGAAGACTTTCCTGCTAAAGCTATGCCAGCAAATAGTGAATGTGAGGGTTCTGGGGCTGTGTGTGCAAAACGGAGCTAGGATTGTGGAGAGCTGGCATTCGGAAGCTGATGAAGGCAGAGGGGATGGTCACTTGTTGTGCCCTTTTAAAACCTTTGGCTCTAAGTGATGGAAAAATTTTTGTCTGGAATAGCATGTGAAGAATTGTTTGGGAGTAGAAGGCATGTGAATGTGTGATATGGGTTAAAAAGTGAAAAATGAAGAGTTCACACTTGTCATTTCTTCTTTTTCTTAATCTGTATATTCAGCACAGTAATTCTCTACCACTTTCAAGTATTTTCAAGTATTCACCACTTTCAAGAAATGAGAATTTCTAATTTAAAATCTTTGTTAAAATTGTAAGTCTCCTAATTGAGACAATGAGGTTAAGCTGGGTAATGATCTCCCACTGTCTCTTCTGTTACTTTTGTCTTGACACTATTGTCCTATGGCTTCTTTAATGGTTCTCAGGGACTGCTGTGTGGCTGTTGGCTTTCCAGAGCTCTGGTAGTGGCTGTGTCCTGTGGCAAATTAAACGCTTGTGAACTGCTCTGCTTTGAGCTGTGGATGTGGGGTGGTTCAACATTTAAACCATGCTAAAGCATGTGGTGTCACTTATTAGACTTAATAAGTTTATTTGTGTTCTGTTTTAAAGTGGATCACCACAGGCAAAATCAAGGTCTAGTCCAAAAACCACTTCACAAACATCTCCAGATGAGGTTTCTGAAATCTGTGTTGGTTAATTACACTCCAGCATTGAGTAATGCTGTGCAGTTTCTTTCTCTGTGCCCTGCAAACTGTTTGTCCAGGTTGTGTTTAACCTCACACTTGTGTGGAGAAGTATCTGAACTGTTACACAAAGTGATGTGACTCAGCATTTAAAAAAATGATGTTTTTAAGTGTAATCCTAAAAATGTCTGAGGTCTGCTGAAGCGTATAAAGATGTTCACAGTGACACACAAGTTTGAAGGTCTCATGTCTCAGGCTGGAGTGACTTGGGTAACATGAGGGGGGATGAACAGGAGCACCACTGCTGAACTGGAATTCCCACCTGTGGCATTCCCAACACACCCAGTGAAGGTGATATGCCCCTTGGATTGTGCTACTGACATACTGATTGCAAGGGAAGTGGCAATTTGAATTAAATTTATGACTAAAGGTATTTCTGGAACATTTTGGGCTTTGGTGTGGTAGCTCTAAGCTATGGATGTTTTGGTAATGGCACAGATCCAGGTCCCCAGCCCCAGAGGTTCCTACGAACTTGTTTTTATCAGTGGAGTGAATTCCCCTCCAATTCCAGGAAACCAGAGTCCAATCTGGCACACCAAAGAAGTTTATAGACTGATATTTGTCACAGCATTTATTTACCTGGGGGATGCTTTTTGGTGGTTGCCACTGCACTAAGCCAGGAGTGGAACAGGGCCTTGCTCCAACCCTGCCCTGGGATCTGGCTCCATGCATGGGTGTTTGTTGGGATGGGGGGAATGGGGGGAAATGCCATCATTTGACATCATTCAGCCCTTCTGGCCCATCCTGCTGACCCTGAGCTGGATGGATGGGGCTGGGCACCCTTCAGCAGTGCTGGGTGAAACAAAAGCTTTCTGTTAGGGGTATTGTGAAGCACGAAGGGGCTGGTGAGGGGCAGAGCATTTCCTTACTGGCTCCCTGGGGGGTGGCTCTCGTGTTCCATGGTTTAGGAATGTGTGTTTCAGACCTCTCTGTACCTTGGTTTGTGTCGGAGCTGCTGGTTGGATCGAATGTCCTTTCCATTACTGAACATAATAAACTCTCCAAGGATGAATGCTGCAAACTATTCCAAAACACCATTTTCTTCCATAAAAACCTCCTATGGAATATCCAGCTGCTGTGCTGAAAGTCAAGAAATCTGATGCTTTCGTACATATCAAAATACAATAAACCCCCATTTACTTGCCCTACATCTTACTCCAGCTCCTTGTCTCCCTGTTGCTGTTGGCACAACCCTTAATGGAAATTCCTTCATTCTGGGGAGCCTGGGGAAGGGGCAGTGTGCTGGGGCAGACCCTGGTGCTGAGGCTGGGGGAGTGCTGTGCCCCTCGCCTGCAGCCCCTGCCTGGCATTTCCAGGGGCAGGAGGAGCTGCAGGGTCCCCTGGGACACCTGGGCAAGCAGGGAAGCTCTGGTGAGGAGTCAGGCTCTGGGATTTGGGATCCCTTGTGTTCAGCCCAGCGTAATCTGGTTTTATTTATCCTGTGAGGGATGTGGGATAGAGAGCACTTGGAAGCAACTCGACAGCCACTAAAATAAATGTTCTTTTCTGTTTATTCCTTGGCTTGCATCCGGAAATCAAATGTGCTGCATTAGGAATCTCAAACTTTGACTGTCTTACTGAGTCTTTAATTGAATACAGGTCAAACCCAAAAGCATTACTAACTTCTGTTGTTGCACTAGGAAAAATTGCTGATTTCAGAGAGGCTGTAGGTACCACACAGTGCTGCTGTAGGTACAGTACATCACTGCTGTACAAAAAACCTTTACTTTGATCAGGACGTGGCAATGACTCTGGTTTTGAATGGTTGAAACAAGCAACAGGAAATAATCAGATCAATAAATACTTTAATGCTAGTCCTGGGTAAAACTACAGCAGGCTGAGAGCTTTCTGTTTGGAGCTTGTAAGTCTCTGCTAAAAGTTGGTAAATTTTCCACAGCAGTCAGCTTAATGCTGCAATTCTTGCAGAAAGAAAATTGTTGAATCAAGCTGAAAGGAATGTGTCCTTAATTCTTTCAGCAGTTCTTGAGCCACACGTTCAGAAACTGTTCACAAACCCCTGCAATGCTGTTCTTATTTCTACAACATTTGCCTCAATTTCCTGTTTTCTGGCATTTTTTGCTATCAGGAGAAAATGACTTTTTTCCTCAATGCTGTCTCGGTGCTGAAGGCTCTTGTCAGTATTTGTGCACAAATGGTTTCCCAAGTGCTCTAACCTGGGCTGGTGCTGTAGCTATGAGCGGGAACCCTGTGGCCACAAGTGGCTCTAGATCAGAGTCCAGCTGGTTTTTCCTGCTGAATTGTCCCAGACAGCCCCGAGCCAGCGGGGACTTGTGCAATTAAACAGTTTTTAAACCTCTGCCAGCATGTTAATAAAGCCTTGTTTATGCACAAAGCACTTGGAAAACAACTCTAAACACTGGATTTATTTTCAGTAAATGTTGTACTTAATCACAGAAGATTTTAATCTGAATCTGCAGACATTGTGCACATTTTTTTGTGCATTCTCTGTTTCGTAGCAGAGAATCAGGCCCTGGTTACCTGTTGGAAGGAATGGGTGGGTGGGTGGTTCTAAAGCAGCTTCGTAGCACTGCTGCTCTTGTCTCGGTGCCCTGCCCTCCCACACTGGGCAGTGCACAGCTCAGGGCAATGAGGGATCCCTGCAGCAGCCTCAGAGCAGAACTGACCCTTCCTGCCTCTTCAGGCAGAGGCTGTGTCCCCCAGGGCTGCTGGGGAAGGGAGGTGTCCCAGCCAGGGTCCATAGATGGGTTCTGTCCCCAGAGCAGGGAAGGGAGGTGTCCCAGCCAGGGTCCATAGATGGGTTCTGTCCCCAGAGCAGGGAAGGGAGGTGTCCCAGCCAGGGTCCATAGATGGGTTCTGTCCCCAGAGCAGGGAAGGGAGGTGTCCCAGCCAGGGTCTGTAGGTGGAAGAACCCAAAGCTGCACCTGGGCAAAAAGATTGGTTTTCCAGCACTTGAACTAAAGGAGCCTTTCCTTTTCTAGAACAGGACTTTCAGAATTCATTTTTCACTGTAAGAATGAAAAAGAACAACTTGGCTTCTTTCCTTTTCTAGAAGACACAGCTCATTTCTGAGTCCTTCCTGCAAAAACATTTTCTGATGTTGAAATTAGCCAAGACCATACTGGGCATACTTAGCTATAAATTCACATGCTCTTGGCCTCTGGTTTGTTTTATCTCATGTGTGTTTAGCAGAAAGCTTTTGGCTTTGTTCTGCTGACAATGTGAAGTCTAAAGTGATTTCACTAGAAGGATGCTACAGTCCTGAGATTAAAATCATGTGCGTTGGGCAAAACTGGCAGCTTCTGTGCACCACTGGTCATGTGATGGCATGATGTATAAGTGAAAATAACATTTTATTCCAGTTTGGTTCTTGTGTCAGTCCCAGAGCAGTACCAAGTGTCTGTGAGATTCCCACTGGGAGCAGTGAGGGACCAGGGCCAAGGTGGGGAGCTGCTGTGGACCATCCAGCTCATCCTGCTGACCCATCCCAGCTCATCCTGCTGGCTCAGACAGCCCCGAGGTGACAGAGGGTCCCTTTGGCTGCAGTCTGTGTGGCTGAATGTCTGCACATCCCACCAGTGTCCTACCAGGAGCTCTGCTGGGTTCTGGTGCTGCTTTCCAAGCAGTGGAAAATGCCTCTCAGGGAAGGGAATGGAGCACTGGAAGTGGTGGAGATCCATGGCTGGCAGGCAGTGCCAGGCTCTGAGCTCAGGCTGCCTCCAAGGCAGGCAGGTTCCACGTGGGCTGCTCTGACCCAGGAGGTGCACCCTGCTCCCTGTATCCATCCCTGATATTAGAAGGATAAGAAACATCTGGCAGAGAGGCCACGTAGCTCAAATCTTTTAAATGCAGATGCTTTGGAGAGTTGTGTACAAACATGGAGCTTGAGCTTTCTTTGTTGTTGAAATGTCTTACACTTTCCCCTGGGCTGAGCCTCTGCTCTACCTGGCACTCTTCTATGGATTGTCTCTTGCTGGTTTTTCCTTTTCCCCTGGTAACACTGGTTCAGGTACAATCCAAGGCAGGAGTGCCACAGGGCTTGCTGTGCTCCTGCTGGCAAGTTTTCCCTTGAGACTACATGTAGAAAATACCTGGTTGGTTGTGTATGAGCTGGATTTAATTTCTAGGTCATGGTAAGCAGGGATGAGGGGCCAAATTCTGATCCAGTGATGACATGGGTAAACTCCCACAGATTTCCAAGGACTGAGTTGGCTGTAGAGGGCTGAGTTTTGCAAATCCAAGTGCCTCTGACAAACACATTTGGCTCGCTTTCTGCCAGCACTCCATTATTTTTTCCCCAGCTCAGATGTTTATGTGAGCTCTTGCTGGCTTGAGAGGCTGAATGTGTCTGGATACATTTGAGGGTATAAATGAAACTAAACATATATAGCAAATGCCATCAGCTCTGCTCAGCTGGAGGAGCCTTACAGAGCTCTTGTACCCTTGTCTCACAGCTCTGCTCCTCTGGTTTCTCCTGGCTGGGAGGATGCAGGTTTCTTGAAAGAGTTCCCAGAGCTGCCCCCTCCGATCTGCACAAGGCTGAACCCCACTGGCTTGGTGCCCCAGGTGAGCCTGAAATGGCAACCAGGTTTTCGTAATGGCACTGAAATTTATGGTGGGCAGAAATGCTCAGAAACCAAACCCTCTTGTGTCACACGGATAAATGATTTTTGAAGCATGAGAATTACTGATATTAGCACAGGTCTATAATGAGCAGTGCAAAACAAATTTGGGGCCAGAACCTTCCCTACAGGTCCTGCAGTGCAGTGCTGAGCCAGTGTGATTTGTTTATCTTGATACTGAGATAAGCAACTGATGTGGTTTAAGCCCCAGCCAAAACCAGCACAGCAGTGTGTGTGCAGCAGTTTTTACAGTTTTATTCCACATAATAAAACTACAATAAAATTTATCTATATGGCCATGAGAGGAGCAGCCACCTGAGCGAAATGTGCCTTCAGCAGCAGCAGTGTGGAGTGACACATGGTGGGAAAACACAAAATGGAGCATAAACACCTTCCCCAGAGCAGAGTGCTCAGGGAGCTGCCTGAGTGTGCAGAGCTCTGACCTTGTGTGTGGCTGCCAGAGCAGCCTCTGAAATGGGGCACAGCTGAGAGGGGTTGGCACCCAGAGCTTCCCAAGCCTCTCCCTTCAGGTCGTGTGGTCAGCAGCTCTGGTGCTGCATGGAGGGGAGGTTCTACCTTCATACAGAGGGGAGGTTTGACCTTCATTTCCTTTCTGGCCTGGCCTGATAGGGAATGTGGAGATTTTCTCTGTCCTTCTGGATGTACACACTGTTCTTTGCTATTTTTCTATTCAATATTATGAGCTGTAATTTTGTGTTAAAACCAGAACACTGCATGGAAGCAGCAGCCAGCAGGGAGTCAAGGAATGCTGGACATAACATACTTTCACACTCATTAAGCCATTGCAATGAGGAGTTTGACTCATTGATGCTTCCTTCTCTCTACTTTCCTGGATATCTAATGCTATCCTGGTTTTCCTCTGTAGTTTCCCGGGGGGTTTTGCTGTAGTTCCTGAGGTCACTGCCACATATGCAGCATCCAGCACAGGGCTATAAATCAGAGACTCATTTGTGTTGAAAGAGACCTCTGAAGTTGAGTGCAGCTGTACCTGGGCTGAGCTGTTCCTGCACCATGGGAACTCCTGGGCACAGCTCTGCCCTCCGGGGCCTGGGGGGTTGTGCCACCCTCTGCCAGCAAAGTAGCCTGTGCTGGAGCCTGCTGGTGCTGACCTGGGTGTCAGCCCCTCCTGCTCCCTGGCACTGCCCTCACCTGCCTGCAAGGACTCGACTCTGCTGGGTTTACACTTGGGCTTGGTGATCTTTGGGGTTTCTCCCAGCCTAAATGGCTCCCTGTGCCTGTGGTGGGAGTCCCTTGCACACCCATCACTGCCTGGGGCTGCCTCTGGAGCTGAGCTGGGGATGCCAGAGAGCATCAGGTGCCCTTTGCAGGGGCATCTCCTGTGCACACCCCACTGCCCTCTCCTTGCACTGAGGAGGCAAAGCCCAGAATGTCCCAGCAAGTTTTTCCTTCCTGAGCTGGTGGAAGGAGGGAACCTTTTCCACCTCCAACAACAGGTTATGTTTAAATTGTTCATGGGTGTTATAAGGAGGCTGCGATACATTTCCAGGTGCAGTTTTTGAAAAACTTTTATTTCAAGACCAGGACAAGCTAGAGAGCCTGAATGACACATCCAACTCATGGGCTCATTCCCAGAGATAGTAATTTCCTTGGCTTGGACAGCTGACTGGGATCCAGCTCTCACTCTGAAATTCTGAAATAGGAAAATGCTGACCTTGCTGAGGTGTCCCACAGGTGATAAGAAAGGATCAGACACCCAGGGCCTGTGTCTCTTGTCCGTGGAAGGAGCTGAGACAATTTCCCCTCCCTGCAGGAGCCAGGCTGGGTCCCTGCCCAGTGGGAGCTGCAGCTCCTCTCCCCTGGGGAAGCAGCCCCTGCCCGGGCTAGGGTCCCCTCCTGGGCACGGGGAGGCTGCTGTGGATGGGGAATTCAGCCACAACACAGCCACATTCCCCCAAAGCCACTCCTGGAGTGTCAGCGCTGGCTTGTGAACACCTCTGGGATAAACTGGCTCTGGGAGCCAAAGCCAGAATTTGTTTCTAGCCAGAAAGAATTCAGTCCATGGAAAAACCATAAAAGTTTCTGGTTGTGGCACAATTACAGCAGGGCTGACAGTGAAAGTTCCTGCTTGGAGCAGGATTACAGCAGGAATTAAATTTCTAAGGAACTCAGAGTTTCCACTCAAATACAGACATTGATAATTTTATATTTGCCTCTTTGTGGCTTGAAGTCAACTTCCTCCTGAAGTTGATTTTTCTGTTTTGTAGAAGCTAAATCTTCTGTAATGCATTTTATAATTTTAAAAATATCCTTTTTGTTGTGAAATCGTGTTTTATTAGAGCTAGCAAAACTGCAGGCAAAGGTACTTTTACTCTGGAACTTACTGTGTTACCTGTGTCACTCAGAATTGCTCCGTGTTTAGATTCAGCCCTGATGGAGTCAAACCTGGCAGCTCTGTGCCTCTTCCAGAGGGTGAAGCTGTTCCTGCTCTGGGATCTGTGCCCCCCTGGTTTGCCCTGGGGATGCTTTCCCCTGCCTGTCTGGGAGCTGGATGCAGTCCCAAACTAACACACTCCGAGCAGGCTGCCCAGAACCCCTCCTTTCCCAGGATGTAATGCCTGCCCCCCTTCCCTGTGTCCTGCTGCCTGGGTGGGCATGCAGCCCCTGCAGCTCCCTGGGAACTCAGTTAGGTGCCACAAGAAGGTTGCCAAGGCCACCAGGCTGTGATGGGCTGGGGCAAGGAACACCGGTCACTGGTTGCTGGGATAGTTTAAAAAGTAAGGGCTGTGGGTTTTTAATCTGACACCATTCACATTCTGAGGCTGTTTCTGTGAAGTTTTGGTCAACCCTTTTGGCCGGTCCTTGGTCAAATCCCAGCAGAAATCTCAGTCCTGTTAATATTCTAATTGTTTTCCTGGGCTCCGTTGGTTATTGGCAAAGGTTGTGGATTCTCTTGCAGCTTTTTAAGGGTTTTACACATGGGAAAATGAAGGGATGCATTTTCCAAACTGCTCTTGTAAGTGATGGGGCCACAGGGTGAGACTTGCCAGGGAGTTTGCAGGCACTGACAGTCAGGTTTGCCTTTGTCCCTCGGGCTGTGCGAAGCCGTGAGTCACATCCCTGCCTTCACCTTCCCACAGGCAAAATGTGGTCTTGGAGCTGATTTAATATTTAGAGAAGTGGTTTAGAGAGCTATTTGCTTAGCTTGCACTATTATTATTAAAGACAGGAATGTGTTCATAAAGGTTTTAGTGAGTTATAATTGTAGATGGTTTTCACTTCAAATCATCCAGTGGGAGCACTGTGAAATGGGGAAACCTGAGCTGCAGCAGTGATGTTTCATTGCAAATCCACTGCAGTTGCTTCAGAATCACTGAGGCTGGAAGAGACCTCTGAGATCATGGAGTGCAACCTTTGACCAAACCCCACTTGTCACCAGCCCAGAGCTCTGAGTGCCACATCCAGTCCTTCCTTCTCTGGGGATGGGGACTCCAAACCTCCCTGGGTAGCCCCTGCCGATGTTTAACAACCCATTCAGTGAGGAAACTCTTCCTGATGTCCAGCCTGAGCCTCCTCAGTGCAGCTTGAGGCCATTTCCCCTTGTCCTGTCACTGGTTACCTGGGAGCAGAGGCTGACTCCCGCATGGCTGCAGCCTCCTGGCAGGTAGAAATTTCAGCTTCAACTTCAGAATCTCAAGTCTTTTGCTGGAGACTGAGCAGGATCCTGCAGCAGCACTGCAACCCACTGGGCACTGCAGGTGCTTTAAAGTTTAATGAAAGTTTCTGTAATGAACCTTCAGTTAATAAATGCTAACAATCAGCTGCTGTGCATTCATATCCTTGATGCTTATTAAAAGTATTTGACATTGCAACACTTCTCAGAATTCTTGTGAGGCCCAACCCTGTGAGTCCACTCTAAGAACTGGCTGAGAGTGAAGAACAAACCCTGCACTGAACACAGATGTGTTGCTCACCTGTTCCTGGGAAGGAGAGTGTATGCACAGGACTCTGCTTACACAGAGGGGTTTTCCTCCTCATAGTGCATCTACTGAAATAATGGATTTTCTGCTTTGATTTTAAACAGTTTGATTTTAACATCAACCAAATACTTCCTCCAATATTTTCTTCTAGTTTTGTACAGCTTTGGTGGATTGAAAGATGGAGGCACTGTATGTGGTCCTGGATTGAATCCTCACTCTTAGACCTTAGATGATTGCAGGAGTGATTTCTGTCAGCTCAGCTCTGAGCAGTCAGAGGTGATCCACGATCCCAAATGCTTTGCAGGGTGATTTGAGAAAACACATTGGTGGTCCCTGGTGTGACCAGGGACATTCAGCTCTCCTGAGGAGCTGTTCAGCACCGTTCTGTGTCCCCTCGTGCGTTTGTGCTCCTGTCCTGGTGGGTCAGGGTCAGCTGCTTGACTCGAGCAGCCAACGTTCTGTGGTGATCACAGCTCCTTCAAAACTCTGTGGCCTGGCTCTCCCTGAGATTGTCAGTGCTGCTCAGCTCCAGCCTGGCCACAGGTGCTGGGAGAACATTCAGGATGTCTGAGTCTGTCTGACAGTGGGTATGGGACACAGAAGCAGGAGCAGAAAAGGTGTCCCCAGATGAGGATATTGGGGGCTCAAGTTTTCAGTTTTGTGTTTGATTTTAGCTGAATGACTGATTTTGTTATTGAGAGAATGAAAACTAGAATGTTACTGTGAGGTTGCCTTTAAAAATGCATTTATTGGGAAATAACTTTTGACTATGATCTTTGTGGAAAGAAGATGAAACCTGCAGGTGTGCCAGTTCTGACTGTGCCACACATGTGAGACCCATTGGACATGTGGCTACTGCTCAAGTTCTGGTGCTTCTGAGTGTAATTCTTCCTGCAGGTTGGAAGCAGCCAGCAGGGTACAGCTTCCCCACGGGCAGGGAAACAGCCCAGGCTCCCTCGGAGCACTGCCACACTTCCACAATGGTGATGCTATTTCTGAGTGCTGCCACAGAATGGACCTTCTCTTGGCACAAATGGGATGTGACCTGTGTTTCTCCAGACCATTAAGATCTTCCAAAGATCAATAAGATGATTTTTATACCCATCTGAGTTGTGTAATGTACCCTGGCTGAGCCCCAACTTTTCCAGTGGGAGTAGGAGCAGTTTAAATCCATCCTCCTGGCACTGCTGCAGGGATGGCCTCAGGGGATGGGGAACAGGGTAGCACAATGGTTTTATCTTGCTTTAATCTTTCAAATACACTGTGGCACTTTGGCCAAACCTCCTCTTGCTTAAAGAAACTCCCTGGGGTTTTTTGTGTTGGTGTTTCCAGCAGTTGGTGAGAATTACTCCTGGTTGTTTCCCTTCCCTCTCCTATTGACAAAAGGAACAAATTAAGAAAGTCAAGATTTTCTGCTTTCAAAATGAAAGAAAAAACTTTGTAGAAATGAGGTCTGGGCAGCAGTTGGGTCTTTGTTTTGTGCAGCAGGACTTGTTCATGCAGGGGAGAGCCTTTGGCAGGGCCCTGCAGGGAGGTGGGCATGGAGCACCTCTCCTGCAGTGCTGGGACAAACAGCCTGGGGGAGAAACGGGGTAAGAGAGATCTGTGGAGGGGGAAACACGAAATACACCTGAGGGGAAAATGGTGTCCCAAGAGTCCACAATTCCCCTAAGGCACCACACTGATTCAGAACAAGTCATGTAATTATCTCCTTGTCAATTCAAGTCCCAACACTGCTGCATATTTGGTTTAATAAATATTAGATCCAGTCTAAATGGTTCTTTTCTGCTAGTCCTGTTGACCGTGGCTTTACCTGCTGAGCAGCAATATCACAGCATTCCTAGCACACAGGAATCCCCATCCTTGCTTTCCTTTTTTCCTAATTTTGGAGAAGGGAATGTGGGCAGTGAGAGGAACATGTCATCGAGCTGTGCAGCAGGGCTGGGGGGAGCTGGGCTGTTCCCTGAGGGTGCCTTGGCTGCACAGGCTCAGCATCTCTGGGGAGTTCCACACCCAACAGTCCCATTCCAGTGACTGGTCTCAGACTGGACAGCCCTCCTGACCCCTGTGTGAGTCAGGAGCTGCCCTCCCTCTATTTGTAGTTTATACTATCAGGAGCAAACCTGCAATCACTCCCCTGACCTCGGGTATAGCCTGGAATAATGGGGCTGTCGTGGAGCAGTGGGGTAGAACTGGTCTCCTGCACCCCAGAGCGGACAGAATTCTGTATAATCTTATATATACTCTTCAAAAACATCTCAAAGGGTTCATTTGGCAAGATAAACAGCAGAAGTAATTAAATCCCGGATTTCATCATGCTTTTTTCTCATTTGCTATTGCAGTTCTATTTCAGAGCTCTGTTGCTTCAGCAGCAGCTTAATCCCCCAATGCCACTGCAGGCTCAGCTGGAGAAGCTCTGAACCTCTGGGGTGGATGATGTCTCTCCTGGTCCTCATGCCTGGTGACCCAGCAATTCTAAAGTGTCACTAATTTCAGAATTCAGCCTTCAACATGTGCTCCTGCTTGTGTACATATGTGCATTCACAAAGCCAGAGACATGTTTGAGTAAACAAATCCAATCCCCCTCCTGCTGCAAACATTTCCCAAATGGTCTCTTTCCTGTTCGTGGTCTTTCAGGTGGTCATTCCCCTTCCCAAGTGACTGCCCCAGGCTTCCATTTTATCAATTATTTTAAAAAATTTACTGCTTTGACTTTGTGTAAGATTCCTGCTGATTGTCCTGCAGATTCCTTCTCTGCTGGTTTCTGTTCCCCCAGGATGGCAAATCCAACAAGCTGCTGCTGGATCCAGAATTCAGGAATTGTACTTGTTGTTGTAAAAATGGGAGACTGTATGAGAACTAGAACTACATGGACATTGAGAAGCTGGCAATGAGAGGTGTGAGCTACGTGAAATTCTTGTTATAAGTTTGGGTTTTGTAAATTACTTTGAACCACAAACTAATGTAGAAGGGAAGATCAGTGGAGGTGTTTGGGGGTGTGTGCAGCCCCTGGTTCTGTGTGGGCTCAGTGAGGGGTTTCTGTCCTGATCTGCCTCCAAAGCTGTGCTGGTTCAGAGCGAGATGTCCTCGTGCAATAGTGCACCCAGGGAGCAGCTCTGCTCCTCGGGGCCTCTTGTTTCACTTGGAACAGAAAGAGTGAAAAGCAAAACCGCTGCTGCCTTCCTGCCAAACAGTAAAAAGTTGTGTGTTTGAAAACAAGATTTCAGTTTGAAAGCATCAAAGCAAAACACTGACTTATTTGAAAATCCCTGTTATCTTATCCTGATTATAATGTTCTTTTCAGACAGAGTTGAAAGATATTTTATTGCATACTTTCATGTCTTCATGAACCCAGTATGTTTCTGGAGCTGCTGCTTTTGTCTTGTTCTCAGAAATACTGCATGTGCTACACTTCTGCTTAATGAAGTTTCAGAGAATTGTTTTTTTCAGTTCAGGATATGAACGTATCGTCAAAGAAGACATTTGTTTCCATTTATACAACTTGCAATTTGGTAATAAGCAACAGATGAGAAAGCAGTACCCAAATTCTCTTGTATAGAATGTCTTGTGAATTCCATCCCTTCCTTTCGTAGAAACAGGCTGGTTTTCACTCCTGGGAGTGTCACTGAAAACTAAAGATACTAATAACGAAGACAGAAAGCAGAAATAACTGAAGCTTAGTGATATGAAATCTAGTACTGGCTTCTGAATATAACCCAAAAGCTGTTCCCAGATTCGAGGAGTATTTTCAGCTGCTCTGACGGTACTGACCAGTCAGTGGGTGTCCATCAGAGACATTAAAGGGTAAAATAAGTAATTCTTGCTTTTTACTCTAAGCTTGCAGCTTGATTGTCTGAAGGCAAACGAGGCCCCCGTTCCGTGGCTCCGGAGCTGTGCTGTGTGCCTCTCCCCCTCCCCGAGCCTGCAGTGCCTGTCCCAGCCCCGCCGGGAGGGAAGGACGCCAGAGCTCGGGGAGCTCGTGGGTTTTGGGGCCCCTCGGGTGGAAGGGACACCGTCTGCAGGGCTGCACTGCCTCCCGGTGGCTTCTCCCTTCCTTTCCTAGAACACTTCCTTTGGATGCAGTCCCGTCACTCTGCTGGGCAGCTGCAGAGGTGACAACCTGCAGGATTTCTGCTTTCCCTTCGCCCCGTGCAGGGGCTGCAGCACCGGCGGTGCCCAGCACCTCTGTCCCCAGCACCTCTGCCCCCAGCACCTCTGTCCCCAGTACCTCTGTCCCCTCCTGCTGCAGCTTCTGCCCTGTCCCCAGTGCCCCTCTGCACCCTGAGCCCTGCGGGGAATGGGCACCAGGGGCTGGCTGGCCCCGGCCGGGCACCTCTGTCCCCACCGGGACAGGGGCTGGGGCTGCCCTCACCCCGGGGGTTGTGACCAGGGGGTGACAGGGCTGTGACCAGGGGGGTGTGACCAGGGGGTGACCGGGCTGTGACCGGGGGGGACCATGCTGTGAAGGACCTGCCCACTCCAAGCTCTGTCCAACCTTATTTAATTAAATAAATACGGAGGAAAAAGACTAAACCAAATGTTTGTTTGCTTTAGAAAGCTGTGAGCAGTGGGAGAGCATGTGATGTACAACAGTGGTGGATGCTGGTGTGGGCTCTGGACAGTGCAGGGGCTGGTGTTGGGGTGAGGCCTGAAGGATAATCACTGCACAGGACTGATCTGGATTTCAGCATCCACGTGTTTCATTTGGCACCTCATCCCCTGTCTGAGAGAGGTCTTGTGCTGCTCCAGCTGGTCCCTTTGACTAAAAGGGCTCTAATAAATTTGGCATATGGGCAATTCCATATTGCAGCTGAAGCTGTAGGGTTCCTTTGGGTAAATCAGTTTATGACTTCCTTTATCTGGCAGTTCTGTGTGTTCGGGGAGGTCGCTAGGGTGGTTCACTGGAGGGCAGGGGAGCAGCTCTGGCACAAGATGAGACATGAGATGTTGGTCCTTGAAGGTTAAGCGCTGTGAGCTCCTGCCTAAGCCAAGGGTGACCTCAGGGCAGGAACAGAGCCGAGCCCAGGCTGTCACTGCACAGCCATGCTTCCATCTGGAGACATGAAAGGAGAGTGGGAAACAAACCTTCCTCAAGTGCAATGAAATAAAACACCCATTTTGTGGTGGTTCCAGGTCTGGCCTCGTGTTCCTCTGTGCTGTTTGCCTGTGCCAGAGCTGTCCTGGGAGCTCCCATTGCTCCTGGGGAGGGCAGGGGCAGGAGAGAGCTTTGTCCTGCATTCCCCATCACTCAGCTGTGCCTTATCTTCCCATGCCACCTGAAATCTGGTTCCTTTACCTATGTTTTACCTCTCAGCCCCTGACAAGAGGAGATGGGCTCTCTGGTGTGTGCCCAGCCCTGCGTGTTCATGTGTCACTGTGCTGGAACCCAGGGCCAGGCCACGCTCCCTGTGTCAGAATGGGCTCACCCTTCCCTCTGCCCAGCACCTGGCACTGTTCTCCAAGCAGGTGAAGTGGCCACGGAGCTGTGCTCTCTCTTGGTTTTGTTGGAGCAAGGTGTAGAACATTGGGCTTTCACTGGCTGTTGTGCTGCAGAAGGACTGAGGAGAGAGAGCACAGACGAATTTTTAAAATGCTTGAATAGGTTGGAGGTGCCCAGAACTTAAAGAAATGTCTGAAAGTTTGACTAAGGGCCAGTCTTCATCTGTGTTTGGGCTGGTGGCATATGGTTCATCTTTCAGCCTTCTGTGATGTTTCATGCTCTGTTCCTCCAAAGGATGCTCCAGCCCCACAGGCTGCTCAGCCTGAGAGAGCACGAGGCTGTGCTGATTTGCTATTGGTACAACTTCAGCAAAACAAATAGCCTAAATTTTAAACTGAAAAGGTAAAAAGGTAAACATTTTTAAACTGAAAAGGTAAAAAAATGTATCTCTAAAGCAGAGTTTCTAGTACTGCAGCTGTTCTTTCCACCCCTCCTTGTGTGCCTGCCTGCACTTGAAGTGTTTTCTCGGTCAAATTATTGCCTGTTTGAATTTATTCCTACCTGTCCACTCTGTGCAGAAGTGCTTCTGGAAGATGTATAGAAATGTTTTAATCCTGAGAATAGTGGTAATTAACTTCGATCTGTCAAATATTTACCAGTTAAACTGGACTATAGAATATTGTTATTTTTTGTTTGCCAACCCTACGATTGCGTAAGGGGTTGGAGTATTGTGCGAGGCAGAGGTGCCTTTGCCAGGGCACGAGGTGCCAGTCGCTGCCTGAGGGGTGGCAGCGGGCGGGGGGCGGCCCTGGGCTGATCGCCCGCGGCATCCCTGCGAGCCGGGCTCTGCCCGAGCCGCTGCCCCTTGGCATCCCTGCGAGCCGGGCTCTGCCTCTGCCTTACCGGGCTCAGCTCTTGGCTCCGGGANGGGGCGGCCCTGGGCTGATCGCCCCCGGCATCCCTGCGAGCCGGGCTGTGCCCGAGCCGCTGCCCCCGGCACCGCCGCGTCCCCAGCTCTGCCTCTGCCGTACCGGGCTCAGCTCTTGGCTCCGGGATACCCACACGGCACAGCCGAGTGTCACCGTGCTGCAGCCACCCCCTTGTCCCTGCCTTTCGCAGGAGCGGGACAGCATCGCAGGACCAATATGATCAAGTGAAGCCATTTATTACACAGACTCTGTATTCTTATACCCTAAAAGCTCTATCCTCACGCGTTACAGGCTGCTGTACAATTGGTCAACCCCTAGAAACACGCAACTTTCTACTGGCAGTGATTGGCTAATATTTTCTGTTCGTACAAAAGTTTTTGCAAGTCTCTGCACTNCCCCTAGAAACACGCAACTTTCTACTGGCAGTGATTGGCTAATATTTTCTGTTCGTACAACAGTTTTTGAAAGTCTCTGCACCCAACTTTCCCCTCCGTGTTTGCATTTAGAGATTTTGGGGAGTTGCTTCCGTTATCGCTCCTTCCTTCTTCCCATCCTTGGTGAGCTGCTTAATCTCCTCCCCATCCTTGGTGAGCTTGCTTATTCTGCTGAATACGCTGCGTTCGACACGTAGGTTGGGTTGCATTTTCCCAGGCACACTGTGCAGGCTGGATTGTTCACATGTCCCAGCTCCGGTAAGAAATTCTCCTCTACACCTGCCCGCCTGTCCCTGGCTGGGGTGGGCTCGGGGTTCGGTGTGGGGCNCCACCTGGCCGCTGGGCAGGGGCAGGGGCAAGGTGGGCTCGGGATTCGGCGGGGGCTGTGCCGGGGCAGTGCCGGGGCAGTGGGGTTCGGTGGGGGCTGTGCGAGGGCAGGGACGGGCTCGGGCTCGGATGCAGGCTCGGCCGGCTCGGCTGCTCCCGACGGCTGCACGCCCTCCTGGGGAAACGTGTTTTTTGGAAGCTGCACAGTGGAGTAACCTCTGCCCCGGGTGATAGGACAAGAAAACACCTCCTGGCCGGGAGCCAAGCAAAACACGGGATTAACTTTGCCCTGTGCTGACTTGTGACTGTTGGGAGGCGGCGAGAGCTGCTCCCACCAGCGCCAGAGCCGAGGCTGCGAGGATGGGGGCTCGGCTGCTCTGCCTCTGCCTGCTCACTGCCCTCCTCGGCTGCTACATCTACACGCCGCTCCCCGAGGACCTGGAGGAGCCCTGGACAGTGATGCTCATCTCGGCTGTCCTCAGGACCGTGGAGCACGTGGTGAGGTGGTGGGGCTGGGAGGGCAGAGCTGCGGGGCAGGGGGGTTCTCGTGCCTCTGGGGCTCACAGACACGGCAATGTGTGTGTCGTGCTGCCTGTTATAGAGGCACGGCCTTATACTGATTGAAGGACAGGAGTAGCTTAAACGAAGCTCTAAACTTACTGTGACTATGATATAAAGCAATGTAGAAAATATTCGATCTTGCAGCCTTGAGAAAGGCCATTCAGAGTAACCAGAACGAGATGTGGGATGTGACTGTGGATGGACAAGCACAAAGTTTCTCTCCCCTTACTGTCCTGTGCAGCTGAAGCACTGCAACCTGAATCATTCCTGCTCCCTCGGCACTGTTGGGTGTCGGGGAGGGAAGACTAGAGCAGCTCTCACATTCTGTCGATTTTTGTATTTTCATGGAAATCCACTGACAGATTAAGCCTGAAAACTGCACAGAACAACATCTCTGTGAGATGACCCTTGTTGGCAGGGGGTACCTATTCAGGGCTGTCCAGTCTGCAGGAGGAGGGAGGATGAGGGAGTTTTTGGTGTGTGTCAGGGACTCTTTGCTGCTCTAATGTTTTGATTTTGGGGGTTGAGGTGGAGGATGATGACAGTGGTGAGAAAGAAACTCTAGTTTGCAGTGTTGTTGTGCTGCCTTGCTGCCTGCCCCCCGACATCCCCTTCTGGAGGGAGCCCGCAAGGAGGGTGGGCACGCCTGGTGCCTGCTCGGTCACTCTGTCACCTCTGTCACCTCAGCTCGGCACTGCCGGCAGCAGGAGCGTCCTCTTTGTGCGAGGATCACATGTTTTCACCGGAACACCGAGCTGTGTCTGGTGCCTGTTCTCCTGCCTGCCTGGGAAGCCTGAGCCCCTTCCCCAGGGCGCTGCTGCTGCCAGGCATTTTGTAACTGTGCTCTGATCTCCTGTGACACCATAATCCCAAGGGATGGAGACAGACACAGCTGGAGCTGCCCTACAGCAAATTGGATCTGAGCTGGCTCTAAATTGTCCTAAATATATCCTGAATGGCTGTCCAGTTACAGGGCAGCGACTTGTGGTCACTTAGGGCAGGTCTGCCTTTGCAGAGGGGACTCTGTTTCAGTCTTTCTGACTCCCTGATGTTGGTTTGAACAAAGGGAACAGCGTCCCACCCCCGAGCACTCCTGATGAGTAGAATCCTCTCCGAGCTCCCAAAAGAGTGTGCCAAGAGCACCATGACATGGCAAATTTCCATCCCCTTGTGGGGATGGAAAATTGTGGCAGGTCCTTGGCAGCCCTGCTGGGTGTCACTGGTGTGCTCAGAGTCCCTTCGTGCCCCTCTTTGCAGCAGAGAGGCTGGGAATATCTCCCTTTGCCTGTCGGTGTTCATGTCCTGTGTCCATGTGCTGCCAAGCTGGGGAGCAGCCTCTGAGAACCACCCTGCCACTTGCTGTGGTGCTTGAGCACAAAATGCCTCAGGTCTTTCAGGCAGTGCCACACGCCCTTGGTCTGAAACACCTGAAGAAAGCAGAAAACACAACAGATTGTTTTTGCTGTAGTTCTGTGACATCCTCCCAAAGCTCCCTCCCTGCTCAGCCCAGCTCTGTGGGAGCACTGGGAGCCCCACTCGTGCCCTTTCCAGCCCCACTCGTGTGCTGCCCGTGGCCGTGTTGGGCTGATGGGGAGGGTCCCCCGAGGGTGCCTCGTCCCAGCAGCTGCCCCTCAGGAAACCTGAACTGCTGGAAGCTGTGTGGGCACTGCCCCTGCCCAGGCACAGCCAGGCTCCCTTGCCCCTCCATGGGTTTGGGAGGGTTTGTCCTTGCTGCCATGCTCCTCTGTGGAAGAGGGAGGAAGTGACTGATCCCAAACCCCAAAGTGGCTGCTTTTCCTGTTGCTCCGTGACACCCAATAGTCTCACGCTGGGACAATGAGGATTTTCAGATGAGGGCACCATTTCCTTTCATTGATAATGGCCTGGAAACCACAGGCAGCAGCCCAGTGGTTTTCCACAATGTAAATTGTCCACTTGTGGAAAACACAGCTCTGAGAGCACTGGAAACCCTCAGTGCTGGGGCTCAAGGAATTCCTCTCACCATGGGGCTTTCACAAGCTCGGTGGAGTCATAGCAGGACTCACTTTGACTGATATATTTGTTTTTTCAAGATGTTAATGCTTGGGGAAAAAGCAAGAGCTGAGAAATGTTTATGTAAACTGTGTAAATGTTGTGGCTAAAACGGCAGTTCTGGCACATATGCATGTGTTTGTTTTCATGGAGCTGATGGCAAGGACCTGAGTTTCCCTTTGCAGTGTGCCAGGGCCTGCCCACTCATCTCCATCCCAATTCCAACACACTGGGTTTGGCAGGGCTCCTCCTGGCATCACCCGCTCCAAGCCTTCAGAGAGAGGTGACTCAAAAATGTGGTGACAATCACTGTCAAAGACTGCCAGCAAGGGCTGAGCTGTGTGCTATTCTAACTCTGAAAAAGAAGGTTATATCATAGAATCCCAGATTGATTTGGAAAAGATCTTAAATTTCATCTCATTCCACCCTCCTGCCAAGGTCAGGGACACATTCCACTAGACCAGGTTGCTCAAAACCTGGTTATAGGTAGATGATGATTAAACAGTTCATTTCAGTACAATTTGAAGGAAAAAAAATACGGCAAGCAGGGTCAGACTGTATGATTTACACCATCACAGCCTGAAGGGTGGAGGTGACACCTGTCAGCAGGTGACTGGTTACAGTGTGGGGGTTTCCCATTCTTCCTGGGGAGAATAAAGCATCTCCTGGAAGCCAAACTTCAAAGAGGTTCTGCACCAGGCTGGGCTATCTTCTTTCTTTTAAAGCTCAAACCTGCTCTGAATTTCATCTGTTTTCACCTCCAGACAACATGTAAGAACTTGGCTTTGTTACTTAATTGTTTCAATTGTGATGTGATGAGGCAGGGAGGAGGCTGGTGTGGGAAGTGGGTCATGTCCCATTGCCCGAGGTGGCGGTGGAGGAGCCAAGGTGCTGGTGGCAGTGCAGGAGCCATGGGTGGCTCTCTGCCCTGTGTTCCCTGGGCTGTCCCCATGCCACGCTGGTGCCAGCAGCAGGCCAGGAGCTGTGGGTGGCTGTTGGTGGCTCTCTGTGGCACGATGCCCGTGCTGATGCTGGTGGGTCACTGAGCTGAGCTCTGGGCTGTGGAGGTGACCCACACAAACACCGAGCAGGAGTGTGGGCACAAACCAGCAGCTGTGGCTCTGGGCTGGGCTCTGGCCCTGCTGGGCAGCTGGTGACTGTCACAGAGTGCTGGTTTCACTGCCCAGTTCCAGTCGGATGGATGCACTCTGGCCCTTTGTACTAACTTCTACAGCAACATTACAGGTTTGTACAGGGCATCAAATGGCTTCGTGGGAATTTAATCTGAGAGTAACTAAGGCTGCATTTAAAGCAGCTTCCCCTTGTCTTGTGCTGTAGTCCAAGGTGGCTGAGCTGCTGGGGCTGATGCACTTCATGGAGAGCATGAGGCTGATCACAGTTCTCGAGCTCGTCGCTTCCACATCCGATGAAAACGTCACTGTGACAAACACAGAGTTCAGCAACGTCCCTGTGCGCCTGTACCTGCCCAGGAGGGCACCTGACGGGCTCAGGAGGGCCATGGTCTACTTCCACGGAGGGGGGTGGTGCCTGGGAGATGCAGGTAAGCTCTGCTGCATCGCTGCCACGGCGCTGTGGGAAAGATCTCAGCAGTCCTGTCTAGTGCTGCCTTTTGTTTTGTGGGACTTGCCACAGGGAGGGGCAGGGAACTGGTGTGTCATCAGTTAAAGGCAGGGGGTGGTTTGGGAAAGTCACCTGGAAGCTGCTGCCAAGAGGAACAGGCAGCTCTGTGTGTGTGTGTCCATTCTCACACGTACCTGGGTTTCATTTCAGGCATGAAGTCCTATGATCACATAGCACGGCGGATTTCAAACGAGCTAAATGCTGTCGTGGTGTCAGTCAAGTAAGAGATATTCTCCTGCCAGATGGGATGAGGGTTTGCAGTAAATTAATCTGTTTCAATTAATCCAATTTTCAATATTTCTGTATTTGGTCACGTGCTTTCCTGCTGGCCTAGAAACCTTTGTGAACAGAGGCTGACAGGGTGGCAGTGGTGAATTGTGGGTGGTGGTTATTTTGGCTTTATGAAGATGGGTGGGTAATAAAGTGGATCCTCTGAGATAGACAGTTCTGACTTCTCTGGGCACAGAAATAAATATCCTCCTACAGGGAGAGGCGAGCAAGCCCTTTCTCTTTATTAACAGCAGGTACTAACCCACTTCTCTTGCCTCCACCAGCTACAGGCTGGGCCCTCAGCACCGTTTCCCCGTCCCATTTGAAGATGTGTACTCGGTGACCAAGTTCTTCCTCCAGAGCGAGGTCCTGTCCCAGCACAGGGTGGACCCTGGGCGGGTCTGCGTGGCTGGGGACAGCGCTGGGGGCAACCTGGCCGCGGCTGTGGCACAGCAGGTACGATGGAGCTGCTTTGCCAGCCCCAAACCATTACTTTTGTGGTTTTAGGGCCACTAAGCAGAGGCGCAGCTCGCAGCACAGGCTGCTCTCAGGTCTGTGTGCACAGGACGTCACGCAGCTGCGGGGTTGTCACAGGGCTCCAGGGACCAGGCCAGCAGCATCGGAGGAGCTTTAGTGCCATCCAGACATCTCTACCCTAAAAAAGGCTCTCTGCCCTCTGATTGAGGGACGCATCACTCTAACCTTCAGCACGTGTTGACTGGGTTAGGTGTGATGTTTGAAAAGGGAATTTTACCTACATAACTCATAAAGATGTAAATAGCAGGGAAAACAAGCAAGCAAAAAACCCCTCACTAAATGTTGCAGCATCTGATCATACAGTTTGGTGCCTTTTGCACTTCTCCTTCAGCTTTATTAAACAAAGTCAGCATGATGTTGTTGTTCTCCTGAGAAGTTGTTTGGATTATAATGTAACACCGATAATAGTGGTGAATTTGCGGCAGACGCTGAAGGCAGAAGATGAGGGAGAAAATGGAAAATTTATTTGTGAAGAGGGGAAAAGGTTGACATATAAGGAATGTCAATGTTCAAATAATCACATTTTATTTGTTGCATCTCTAAAATGCACAGAATTGCAATTGCTTGAGTTGTAACATCTCAGGGTTAAAAACCAAACACATGGACAGACTCTAAATTGCATGAAATGATGAGGAATGATGACCCAGAAAACTTAAAGTTTCGTGATGTAAGAATAGAAATTTTCTGTAGCTATACAAAATCTTCTGTTAATACTTCAGAAAGCATCAAAATATCAAGAAGAGTGTTTCCCAAAAATCATTATCTTTCAATATAAGAAATAAAATGAAATTACATTTGAAGATTGAGAATTTTTATTACAGCATGCTGTTTTAGATGACCTGCCTATAGATTCAGGATTTCTTTATCTTGGTTTTATTGATGATTTTATTTTGCTCACGTTGCAAAATGCGCGTCTTAATTCTTTACTTCAGATGATCTGTCAGCGAGGGAGAATCGACACCTTTACTGATTCTTTGCAATGGTTTCTCTTCTTCTCCGCAGCTCTCGGAGGACCCCGAAGTCAAAACGAAGCTCAAAGCTCAAGTTTTGCTGTACCCTGCTCTGCAGGCCCTGGACCTGGACCTGCCGTCCTACCGAGACAACGCCGACAAGCCCATCTTGTCCAGGTGGCTGATGGTCAGGTTCTGGAGCGAGTATTTGGGCTCGGAGCCGGCTCTGAGGGAGGCCATGGCCTCCAACAAGCACATCCCGGCCGAGGCGGCCCCGCTGCTGCGGTGGGTGGACTGGCGGCGCTGGCTGCCGGCGGAGCTGCGGGCGGGACACGAGTACCGCACTAGCCCGGGCCCCGCGGGGCTGGCCCGGCGCTACCCCGGCCTGCTGGACCCCCGCGCGTCCCCGCTGCTGGCCGCCGAGCCCCGGCTGCGCAGCCTGCCCCCCGCCTTCGTGCTGACCTGCGGGCACGACGTGCTGCGGGACGATGGGGTGATGTACGCGGCGCGGCTCCGCTCCGCCGGCGTGCCCGTCACACACCACCACGCCAAGGACGCCTTCCACGCCGCCCTCATGTTCATCCTGCGGCCCTTCGAGCTGGCCGTGGGGCATCGGCTCTTCAACACCTGCCTGGAGTGGCTGAAGGAGAACCTGTGAGCTGGGAGCGGTGCCCTGCTTGCCCTCCTCGCCTCCGCCAGGTGTGACCGGGCCGTGGGAGCTGTGCTGGGTTTGGGCCGTGATCGCATCTCCCTTGCCATGCCCGCAGCGGTGGGACCGGAGCTACACTCCATCTTCTCTGGCAGGAAACCAGTCTGATCCCGACCCACGTGTTCTTCCAGTGCTGCCATCTGAGCCTCAAACCCCAGACTGCCGGGACTGCCCTGGGGTTCCTCTTCTGGCCCTGCAGCCTCCGGGATTTGGTGTCTTGTCTCTGTTGCTGCTTCTTTCTTCCTGCCACAGCACTTGAGGGTGTGTGCCAAAGGGCCGGGTGGCTGCGGGCACTCGGTGACTGCTTTCCTCCTGTCCCCTTCGGCTCCGTGGGATGTGGCAGCGGGGCCCGACGGCTGCCAGGGGGGATGGGGTGAACAGAAGCACCGGGACCCGACTGCCGGAGGCTCAGGGCACCGGAGGGACCTGCGCACCGCAGGCTGGGCTGGGGCTGCTGTTCCCGCCCTGCACAGCTGGAGGGAAGCACTTGGAAACCCAGTGGGGTGGCTGAAAAATCGTGCAGGACTTTTGGGCTTTGCTTGTTCGTTTGGGGAATTTTTTTGTTTTGGGGTTTTTTTCTTGTGTTGTGGGGTTTTTTTGTTAAAGCACCTGTCTTACTCCGACTTGCTCTCTTTAATCCTTGAACTAGCAGGAAACAGTGAAACAAACCAGCACTGGATATTCACTGGAAAAAGGAAGCTGTGAAGGTCCCAGCCTTACGATAGCACTGCTGCATGGTCTGTGCTCTGCATATCTGTTAAGTCATGTACTAGGTGTTCTAATCGTCCTTAAAATAGTATATCAGATTTTACATATGATTTCTTAAAAGTAAAATTAGCTTAGTAGCTTTATAGGCTTGAAAAAGAGCCTGTGTGGAACAAATAACCTCCATGTAAATGTTTAGTGTGTTAAATATAAACCCTAAAACATTTGACTGAAGCATGAATGCAGAGGTTGGCTGTTGGTTTAAGCAAATCAAACGCTGAGCAGGTACTTCATGTATCCTGCTTTCCTTTTGCATGAAAGGTACTGAATCGTCAATAATTCCGGGTTATTTTTCCTGAGCGTGTGCAGCCTTTTCAGATGGAATGTGTATGGGATAATTGCTGTTTTTCATCTTTATTAAGCTGAATATAAATATTAAACTTGTTTTTGATTCCAGTGCGATGTGTTTTGTCACTCGAGCGTCCCATTCACGGGGAAGCAGCAGCAGCAGCAGCAGCAACAGGTGTGCTGGAGCCCAAGGGTGGCTGCTGCAGGCAGCCCCAGATTTCAGTTCTGCTGTGCCTGGTGGCGTGGATGGGGTGGTGCTGGGCTGGGGCTGGCCAGGAGGGAAGCAGCAGTGCTTGAGGAGGTCTCTCTTTGCATCTTTGCACCCCCTCTGGATGCACATCTGTGCACATGTGCTCGCTCCCGGAGCGTTTGGAAGTTGTTCCTCGGATCTCTGTGCAGCACTGCCAGCACAGACCAGCACCCACCCACAGACTGGGCTCCTGTCTGCTGGCAGGGGCAGTTCCACTTCCAGTTCCACTAATTCCAAATGGGGGAGTTCTATTCCTCCCACATTTGGAATTAACTAATAGCCTCTTAGTATTCCTGAGGAAGTTGGGCTTTGAGGTTTTGCTCAGTAACACCTTTGGTCTGATTTTCTATATAGTTTTAGGGCCATGTCCACAAGAATATTCCCTGGGATGGGCATTTCTGGGTTGTAAATGCTAGTGGAATGAGCCCAGTTGGGGTTTCCAGGAAGGCAAGCTCACTTAAGAGACTGCTGAGGGAGGATGGTTGTGTTGTTTGATTTGGAGGGGACATGCCCACCTCACATCCCTCAGCAGGCTGCCCTGGTTGTTCTCCTGCCCTGCAGCAGTGGGACATTGCTGATGGAGCAGCACTGGGCTGAAGTGTTGGGCTGAGTTGGCTTTGCCTCCCTTCAGGGGTGCTGGAGGTGCCTGTGCCAGCCCAGCTGGAGCAAACCTGGGGCACACTCCCTGTCCATGCTGCCACCAACTTTGTGTTTCCTCCACTGTGGCTCAGGCATCAGCTGCATCAGGGACACTGAATGCCTACCTGTAAGGCAGAAGAAAAATTTATGTTCTAAGAAACAATGCCAGCCAAAAATTGCCAACCTTCCCTTGTGTGTTTTTATAGGACTCTCTTGGAACCAGAAGTAAATGTCTTTTAAGCACCAGCACCTAAATATGGACTCATGATTGATTGGGCTGGATGTTTTGTTTAAGTTCCTAAAATAGACTTTTGGGATGGGAAATGACTGGTGAGGCAAAAATGAGACCATGAAAGCTGCACTATTGATGTTGCTGACAGGAGAGGCTGGAGCTGCAGCAAGCAACCCATTTATCCACACCAGAAAAGAGGACAAACCAGCGCAAGGGAAGGCTCTGGTACGGCTCCAAAAGCCTTCCCTTGACGGGAGGATGGGATTTGGTGGTTGACAGTCAAGGACAAGGCTCAGTCTCACCACGGTGGGGCTCACAGCCAGCTCTGGTTGCAGAGCTTGAACCCTCCAAGGATGCCCAAGCACAGGAGACTGATCACAGACTGTCCTACCACAGGGTGCTGCAATAGGTGTATGAAGAGAATGGGGCTCATGCTTTCAAGCGAGTCAAGGAGGCAACAAAGCATTCTTGAAGTGTCCCCACCAGTCAGGGCTTCCCCATTACCCAGTTCTTAAGAATCCTTAACTTTTTGCTTAAGTACTATACTGGTTAAAAAAACCAAAACAAAACCAAAGAAAACAAAAACAAACAAACAAATCCCCAAACACCCCACCCAACAAACCACCACCCAACCCCCAGAATGTGGCAGTACTCTCGAGTTTCTGGTGTTTGTGGAAGTGTCCCCGGAGTGCTGGTGCCCAGCCCCGTGCTGCCGTGCAGGGCTCGGGGCTGGCTGCACCGGGCTGGAACTCGCCCAGCAGAGGCCAGCACGGCGCCAGCCTGGCGTGCGGGGCCGGGACCAGATGTGCTGCTGGGACCAGATGTGCTGCTGGGACCCCCAGCTCCGGGGTTCATTGTGGATAGGGCTGCTGGAAGGCAATGGAATTACAGGGACCAGTTTGTGTGACTGGGAGAGCCTCAAAATAAGTAAGGGTTAGCAAACTGCTTAGAAACACAATCAACTGATGCAATAGTCACAGAGCTGTAAAGCAGGGACCAATCTAAATCTACTGAAATGGCATTAAGGAGCAGTTCTTGCTCCCTCACCAGTTTTCCAAGGAGTTACTGCAGCAGGAAGGAAGAAATGCTCCATTTGTTCAGCCCTATTTTATCCTTCAGTGCAACAGCAGCTGCCTGAATGAACAAGATATTTAAAAGCTGGTAAATGAGAAGCCAGTGTTGGTTATTAGCCATGAGGGAAATTTTAATTCAGCTTCTGTAATGCCTAAATATGAGCTGATTTATTGGCCTTGTCCACAGAGAAAAGCTAGAATAGCTTTTTATATATATTAATAGGGTTAATATTTACTAACTGTGAAGTACATCACAATAAAGGGGACGTGAGTGAAAAAGAGAAGAGAAGCTGTGGCTGCCCCCTTACCTGAGGAAGTTCAAGGCCAGCCTGAATGGGGCCTGGAGCAGCCTGGTCTAGTGGAAGGTGTCCCTGCCCATGGCAGAGGGGGTGGAATTAGTCACTGTGGGGTTTGGTCATTCTGCATTAGTATTTATTATATTTTGGTTTTTGCCAATAATTTGCATAGCAATGCTGAATAAAGCAGCGAGTTTGGAGTGGTGATGTGTCACTGTATGAAAATGAAGCGTTCTTGTTTCCACCAGCTCTGCCCTCCTGCAGCCCTGGCTGTGTCAGGGCATGGCATGGGAGCAGGGCTGCCCTCTGCCTCCATCCGGCCCAGGGTTTCCCATCGCGTTCCTGTGAAGGGGAAGTGTTGTTCGCGTCTCGGCAGCTCGGGCAGACAGATCCCGCCTTCGCCCTGACTCATTAATGATTGAATCCTGCGCAAACGAGGTGTGACAGCGGCGGGGGCTGCACCAGAGCCCAGAGCTCTGCTGGGACCTGGAGGGGAGGCAGCACCCACAGCCCTGGGCATGGTAAGGGCTCCAGTGATGCGCAGCCTCTTCTGTTCCTCTACCAAAACCATTTCTGAGTGGGCTTTTAACTGCTTTACCTTCTTACCTCAAAAGTGATCCATCAGCCTTTTTCTAACAGCTTGCTGAATTAATGTATCTGTCAATACCAAACTTTTAAATTATTATCACTATTTAAAGAGCTAATGCGTATTTAAAGAGCACATCCATGATGTGCTTTCCAGATGTAGAATCTCACTAAGGGGTTGAGTTTCTCCTCAAGAGTCAAGCAGCCAGGGCTCAGCAGGTGCTGCAGGTGAGGTCACTCTGAGCAGAGCAAGCACTGTCTGCAGCATTTCTGTCTCCTGGGGGGCACAGAGTAAGTGTAGAGACTTGATAGAAATAGTTTTATGAAGTTCTTGTTCTGCCTCATGATCTCCCTTCAAAATGAAATACAGTGCTTTGAGGGCAGAGACCTGTGAACAAGTTCTTGACACCAGAGCGCCTTTGGAAATGCTTAACCTTAGCTTGAGTTCAGTTTTGATCTATATCCCAGTTTCTGGTGTTTCGTCTTCCCTGCTTTTCGATTGTTTGCTGACACTTTATCCAAGGCTCTCACCAAAAGCTGTCCTGCCACTCCCTGGGGCAGGGGTGAGTGGTTTTGCTGAGGAGGGAGAAGAGTAAGCACTTGGGATCCTGCTCTGTTTCTTTCCCTGTAGCTGAAAGCATTTTTTTAACCAGCCTTTAGAAAGGAAGCAAGCTCATGTGTGGTGCAGCTTCCAAGAAAGCTCTGGCAGAAGGCATAGGAGATGTGCTCCATCCTCCCTGCAATTCTGGTACCCAGTTACCAGCAAAGCGCTCGAGGAAGGGCTGGGTTAATTCAGCAAGCACATCTCTCCTGGCTCCTAATGAGTTCTGAGCAGTGCTGTGGGAGTGTGGCCATGCTGCCACCGATGCATTCATCCCTCACCAGCCTCATCAGCAAACCTCTGCCTGGGTGACGGGGGAGGACCCACGGGACAGGCGTTGGGTAACGGGCAGATGACTCCACCAGGCTGACAGGGCACCCACAGCCTGCTTTCATTTTCCTGGCTCCTGGCACTGCCCTGGGTTTGGCCAGGCGGCAGCTGGCACGTCGTGGCTGACGCCTTCGTTGAGGTGATGCTCCTGCTTCAAGTTCCTCACACAGGTCTTTGCTCAGGCAAGTTTTCCTCTTGTTCAGAAACTCTGATCGGCATCTGCAAGTACCGATCCCATGTGTGAGAGACATTGTTTGAGGTCACATATCTACTTACCCTGTAGGCTGGAAGGAAAGAGCAGTCTGCATTCTCTGATGACAGCAACGATAAAACAATAACTGTGCAATGATCTTTTACTTGGGTTTGGTGCTCATTTTTTTCCTTTTGATTTTCCAGGCTGTGAACGAGACCAGTGACTGTTTGCTGACGAATAGAGTCAGAATACTAGAAAAGTATTATCTCTCCACCATGTACAGCCTTGAGTTCATTTTAGGTGTCATTGGAAACACCATTGTGGTGTTTGGCTATATTTTCTGCCTGAAAAAGTGGAAAAGTGGTAACATCTACCTGTTCAATTTGTCCATATCAGATTTGTTATTCCTGTGCACTCTGCCAATACTGGCGAACAGCTACTCCCAAGATCAGTGGGCAAAGATGGGCATCCTATGCCACAGCAACAGATTCCTGCTGCATGCCAACCTGTACAGCAGCATCCTCTTCCTCACGGCTATCAGCGTTGACCGGTACATGCTCATAAAACATCCCTTCAGGGACCACATCCTACAGAAGAGGAGAACGGCTGCTATGGTGTCTGTTGCCATATGGATTGGGGTGATCCTGGAGCTGCTGCCACTGGTGCATTTCCTGGAGCCTCTAATACCCACCAATGACTACAAATGCCTTGATTACGCGAGCTCTGGAGACCCCACCACAAACCTCATCTACAGCGTGTTCCTGACTGTCTTTGGTTTCCTCATCCCTCTCTTGATCATGTGCTGCTTCTACGTGAAGATGGTTCGATTTCTTAAAAACAGGAGTGAGCAACTCAGTTCTGCCCTGGCCCTGGAGAAGCCTCTCACTCTGGTGATCCTCACCGTGGTTATCTTCTCCCTGCTCTTCACTCCCTACCACGTCATGCGCAACGTCCGGATCGCGTCCCGAATACCAGCCTTGAACCTCTCTGAGTGCACGCAGGGAATCATCACCACCATTTACGTCATCACCAGACCCTTTGCCTTTCTAAACAGTGCCATTAATCCTGTTTTTTACTTCCTAATGGGTGACCACTTCAGAGAGATGCTGATGGCCAAAACAAGACAGCTCTTGGGCAGGCTGACAATCACCGGGAAGTGAATGAGTAAGGAGACCTCTTGTAGTGGGAGAGGTCTGGGAGGAAACTCTCTTAGGGAGAGCATTCAGCAATGTGCCATTTTTTAAGATAACTTTATTTATGCAATAGAATAGGTATGAGCTGATTGTGTTACTCTAAATGCATCTGTTACCTTATTGCACGGGACACCTTCTGCTGAGCTGCCTCCAGGAGAGATGCTGGCTCCCAGGAGAGATGCTGGCTCCCAACAGGGATGCTGGCTCCCAGGAGGGATGCTGACTCCCAGCAGGACAGCAGGACTCTGCCCTTGGAGTGGGACACCCCATGGCCCATTAGTACTGCAATCAAAAGACTGTCAGGTCAGCGCTCAGACAGCTGCTTTGTGAGCCATAACGTGGGCCTGGCTGGGATAAAATATGCTTCGTATGATGCCAGGACAGCCAGGCACACTCACGTGTCACCCTCACAGCCACCTACCAGAGCAAGGAGATACCTCTTTTTAATGCAACTATCTGTAAGTGCCAGTGGAATCTATAGCCTGAAGCAGAGTTCAAACTTCATTAGCAGTTCTGCTAATGAAGCAGAAGCTAATGAGGAGCCAGTCCCTGCCTGATCCCTGCAGGATCAATCAGCAGTACAAGTTACTCTCCAGTGGACTGACCCGACTTCAAATATACTGGGGAAAGATCGATGGAGTAATGAGCTCATATGAGCTTGGGCTGGACCAGGAGCTGCTGGAAGGGAGTGTGGGCAGGGTTTGGGCAGCAGTGCCCTGCCAGCACTCCTGCAGGCACCCAGGGGCCCCAGCCCTGCCCAGGCTGCTCAGTGCTCCCTAGCACAGGGAATGAGACACCCAGGTCTCACCCAGGTAATCCTGGCTTCTGCTCTCAGATGTGTCAGTCACCTGCAATGTGCTTTGCTGTGCTGGTGGCACCAGCCCCAGGATAATAAATTGCTTAAAAAAATAGAAAAAGTCTCCTCTGTGTTGTTTTACTTTATTTGCTGATCTCTGGAGTGTCCATGAAAGCTCAGCATCTGCCTTGGTCCGTGTGGCATGGTCCCGTGCCTTGACACAGCCCTGACACAGAGTTACCAAAGCAGGGTGTGGTTCCCAGCCCCACACAGCAGCAGCCCCTCTGTGCCTGCCCTGGAGGTGACCCTGTGCTCTTTGCAGAAATGTGGAAGAAACTTCCTTGCTTTGGGTTTTTTTAGCACAGAAACAGCCACGTAGAAGCTCAAGTTGCTTTGTCAATTTAGATTTCCTCCTCGAGGCTGAGTTTGCTGGAAGGGGAGGCACTGCCAGCCCAACAGCATCCGGGTGTCACTGCCCTGGTCTTGCCTGGATCCTGTTCCACTGTCCTGCCCAAGGAGCCCAGTCCAAGCCCCGAGGCAGGGCTGGAGCCACGAGCACACTGGGTGCCACTTCCCTCTCCAGAGAGGTGTCTGTACACCACGTGGCATCCCATGCCCATGTATCGATGGCCAGGAGCTCATTTCTCTTTGTAAATGATGTGTAGTGACAGTTTTTATGGATTAATATGCTCAACTATTTGTTTTGCTGTGTCCATTGTGGTGAGCAGGGTCACCTGCTCTTTCTAAGTGACTGAGTCACTGTGGGTTCCTACCTGTGAACACATGGCCATGGCATTTACCCACAGGTAATCATCAGCCTCAGATATGTGCTCTTGCTGTCAATAGGTACCATGGATCCATCATCAAAAAGGCACAAAGGCAGAGCTAGTGCTTGTGTGCTGGGATCCCAGTGCTGAACAGAGCTCCCAGCATCCTATTACCTGGTTTCATCAGTGATGCTGTTTCTGCCCCAGCATGTGCCTGGTCACCTGTGAGCTGCACTGGTCACAGCAGGGTCTCTCCAGCTGGGGAGCTCCACACAGAGCCCAGGCACCTCCAAGGGATTCAAGGAGCTGCTGGGCTCTGTCTGGTCCCTTCCCCCTTCTGAGACAACCCTGGCTTGTACCTTTGGTTTAGTGGCAGTCTCTAAATCAGTCTCCATAACTTCCCTTTCCCTAAACTAACGAATGAAACTTCTGATCCTTACACAGTTTACTGTGCTGTTGCTGGTCTTGCAGTTAAAAATGTGATAAAACAGAATAAAACCCACTACATTCAAGTTTCACATACATGTTCCTCTCTGCTTAATTCTTCTACTCCTGAGTGATACATGGACAAATTTAAATTAATAAAGCTCCAAACCTGGTTCACCCGAGCTGGGATAAGCAGGGCTAAAGCAGGTGCAGGAGTGGGTACAGGTGATGGGCTGTGGGTGCAGCTGTGGGTATGGGTTTTGGGTGCAGGTTCCCCCCAGGCAGAGCCACACTTGGGCTGCAGGCACCAGCATTGACACAGCTGGATAAGGGCTTTGGTTCTGATCCAGGCAGGGTTTTTTTAGTTTCATTTTGTTTTGTCTTCCCTTATTTTGGGTGTGGACTGAAAATGCCTCTAGAACAGGAATTCAGCTGTGAGTCAGTCTGAAAACAGTCCAAGTATGTTTTAGTGGCAGTAAGTGACCTAAAAAAAACTGTTCCTGGGCAGGGCGGTGTGGGCAGGGCGAGAGGCTGTGGGGCTGCCCTTGGCTCTGCCCAGCCCAGCTCAGAGACCCCAGCCCCACAGCCCCTTCCCCAGGCAAGCACAGGGCCAGCACCCTGGGCTGCCTTCCATCACCTCTTTGTGTGCCTGAGGGGCAGCTGGAGAGGGAGAGCTGCTCTTGGGCAGATGCCTGCCTGGACAGGAGGGAGTTGCAGGAACTGTCTCTGGAGGGAACTCACAACCAGCTCCACAGCCACGAGACAGCACATGCATCTCTTCCTTATCCATTCCAATCCCAACCAAACCTCAGGTCCTCTGCAGCTTGGAATGTGTAAAACGTCCTACAATGTTTTTCCTGACATTTAGAGGGAATTTGCAGGGTTTGACTTTGCTCCCATCACCTCTTGCCCCACCGCTGCCCAGGCGGTGCTGCTCTGGGGCCAGGTGCCTCTGCTCCTTGCCTCCAGCTCTCTGCAGTGCTCTGTGCCACAGCAGCTCCTGCTCTGCATTATTTTAACAATGATTTATAAGAACATGTCTCCAGAAGAGCAAGACTGGCCCCAGGCTGCCGCAGGGGCCGTGGGCTCAGCACGTGCTGTGTGAGGGGTGGCTGCCTGTCCAGCCCTGCACATCTGGAACGAGCTGATGTCCTCTGCGTGGATTCCTACCAGTGTGTCCTGACCATGTCACTGCCACATTGGCAGCTCAGCGTTTAACTGCTCAGATCAACAGTAATGAAGATACTAATTCAGCTGACTTCTGCTTGGTTTCAATTTGGTTTTCACTTTCTAAAAATATTTAAGCTAAAAATAATCTTCCTGGAGCCCAGGAGGAACTTTATCCTCTGGGCAGTCTGTACAGCAGCCTCAATGCCCTCCTTTGGCCGGTGAAGTGTGGCCACCTCAGCAGCTTCTGAGGCCTCTGGGCAGCCCCCCAGGAGTGCAGCAACAGAGCTGTAAACACAGCTTTACATGTTTGCTCAAAGCAGCTTTTGGATCGGCAGCACCAGGGTCTGACCTGAGCACACAAACTCCTGGGGGCAGAGCTTTGCAGGGATCTGATGTCAGGGCAAGGTGCATGAAAGACTCATCTTCCTTTCAGTTTTCTGTGTCTTTTCGAGATTTTGACCCACATAAGTGAAGTGGAACCTTTAGCTGCTGCTTTGTTCATTGTTGCACTCTTGCCTCACTTCCTGACACAGCCACCTAAGAGTCACAGGATGGAAGGTCTCGAGACAAGTAACCGTCCAGATGAAGTAATTAAATTATTTGAGAAATAAAGCTATCCAGCAGCTTGCCTGCTGCCTTTTGACATAAATCCTGTGCTCTCAGCTGCTCCAAGGCTTGGTCTTAGGAATTCTTTTTCCTTCCCAGAGACCTGCTCTGTCTGATGAATGCTGCTCAGGAGCCCACTTGCTGTTGGCCCAATTCCCTCTTTCTGATGGGAAAGGTGGGGACTGAGCCAGGCACAGCCCAACTTTGCAAACACTCTGGGGGAAATACAGGGAGGGAGCTGTTGTTAACCCAGCCAGCCAGGTGATGCAGTGCTGGGCAGGGCTGGGGAGGGTCCCCTGCCCGGGAGAGGGGCTGGAGCAGCGGGCAGTGCTGACGAGCCAGAGGAGGGAATGGATCCCACCTGCCCCAGGAGCTCCATCAGGCAGGATGTGGGGCCCTAAGGGGTCAGCTAAGAGCTGTGGTGCTGCTGCTGTGCCTGCACAAGGATCCTGTGCCTCCTGTGTGCTGCGGGTGACACAGGCGTACGAGGAAGGAGCAAGCCAAACAGGTAAGAATGAGAGTTCTCAAACATCTCTTTTATAACTAAATAAGTTACAGTAGAAAAAAATTACTGCTGAAAGTGGCATTTCTTGGGAAAGCCTGGTTCAGTGATCTGCTGGAGAGAGAGCTTGTATGAGCTTTGTTGGGCTGTGGTGGGACAGTCAGATGGAATCAGGAGTGACTGCAGAGAAATAAAGTGACCCAGTTTGGTTTATCTAGCGACGGAAATGTGTGCTCAGTGTTCGTGCAGCAGCATGAGGGGGAACTGGTCTGTGCTCGGGCAGGAGGGTGGTGAAATGTGGAACATGGAAGCAGGGCCCATGGCTTCTGCAGGTGTAGTAACTGAGAGGCAATGTGCAAAAAACTAATCCCTAGAGCTGGATTACAAGTAAAACTACTCAGAAATATCCCCTGTAGATGGAAGTACAAGGAGCAGCCGTAAGCCAAGGCACCAGCCTGGAGCTGCCCCTGGGCTCGGGGGGGACACATGGTGCTTCTGCTGCTCTGGCAAATGGCTCGGGATGTGTGAGCCATTCCCATGGGCTCCCTCTCTCCTTGGAATGGTAGTTATAAAAGTAATTTGGACTTTCTCTTTCTTTCTTTAAACAAACAGTCCCTGTGTCTCCTTTCCCCTGGTCAGCCTATGGAGAGTCTCAAAACAAACAAGACTTTACCTGGTGGACCCTGGGCTGCTCACATCCACTTTGTTATTGAACAGCTCCTGGCGCTGGAGGGGTTTTCCATTCTCCTGAGGAAATACAGCTCCTGGGATGCCTGGCTGTGTTTCCCTGGCAGGTTTACTAGCGGAAATCCTCCTCCTGCAGGAGCACAATGGCTGGGGGCTCTCCAGGGTGAGCAGCAGCCAGGGAAAACAAACATCATCCTGTTAGAGCACATTTCTACAGAGGCCTGAATTTAAAACCTCATGTATGAAGTTCAGTTGCCATAATTTTATATCTAGCACTATATTTTTGACTAGAGAGGAAGTACTTTATCATCCTAATGATTATTTTTCTTTATGGTGCATGGGGATATACTACTTTCTTTGTATTTCAACCCAGTATTTTTGCAGGGAATGCTTTAGCTATTGACTGCCCTAAGAAATGCTGGCTTCTCTGAGGTTTGTGTCTATAGAGAGACATATAAGAGAGAGAAATAAGCTTTCCCTGATCTGGAGTGATTTATTTTCAGTGCCCATTTGGTTTTCAGGGTGTTTTTTCTTATTTTAATTAGTTGTTGTGCATTTCAGAGTGCTCGTTACAAAATGGGGGTGCTTCACACTGCTCATTTTGCTCCATGCAGAGAGGTGTCACAAGATGCTTTAGATGGCTTCATTCCCATAAAACTCCTTTGAGTTCAGGGTTTGGTTGTGTTTCAGGAGGAGTGCTGTGGCCCTCAAGTGCCTATCCCTGCCTCATCCTTGCCTTCCCCCAGGGCATGTCCTTCATCCTCATCCTGTGCGTGGAGCTGGAGTTGATGAGCAGATCATCAACTCTCTCCTCTGCTTTGATTTCAGTTCTTTCCTAGAAGCATTTCAGTATTAACCTCAAAGGATCCTGAAATGACTTTTCCTGTTCCCATCAGAGATTAATTCAGTCTTTGTTTTCTCCTGCCTGCAACACCTTTGGGCAGAGTGTTTGGTGTAACTTGGCAAGGGAAGAAATAACATCGGAATTGACCTTGTACCAAAATAAATAGAGAGGAATTAATGTTTAGTTACAATTATCCTGTTCTCATTAACAGTTCCTCTGCTCACTGTGACATACAAGGTTCCAAGGGGTTTGGTTTGACTTTTGCTATATTTGTGAAAGCAGCTTTTCCAGACCTGCTGCCTGTGTGAGGAAGAATATGCCTGCTTACCTCCCAAAATGCTTTTCAGACCTCTCTGTATAGCACCCAGTATTGCTTTACACAAATAAAGATAAAATAAACAGAGTTAGAAGCTTCCTCTTAGTTACTTTATTCCTATATTGAACTACACCAGAGACATCAGCTTTTCTTAAAGCTGCTGCCTATCATCACAGTGATTCAGCCTGTTGTACTGATAGTATTGAACCTAAGTTTCTCCAACAGTACTTCTTAGCATGACAGGCTTGATTTTAATTTTTGGGCTCCTTAAATCATATTTTAAAGAAGGTTTCTGCTTCATGCCTGTAGACTGTAAATCTGTTCAATGGACTCACTGTCTGGATGTGCCACTTCTTATTTATTTTTCTCTTCTTCTGGAATAGTATCTTTCATATTTTTCTTTATATCCTTTTCAAAAGCACAAGATACAAAGGATGCCCTTTCCACTAAAGAAACCCCAATTAAAATATGACCTTATGATTAGTTGCTTGTAATCTGATTTTTATTACATGTAGCTATAGTCACTACTTAATTAGAAAGAGTACAACTTTAAATACCGAGTTAGAGAATCCAGCTGGTGTTTACAGAATGAGCTGATCATTAACTCCAGCTCTGGGGATGTCACATCCCAGTATGCACCAACTGGTCTGTACTGGGCAAGCACTGCTCTGGCTTTCTGTCCATGGCATGGCAGGTTGTGGGAGGGCTGTGCCCCACTGGAATGGAGCCTAGACACTGGCAAACGGGGTGGATATCCTGTGAACGTGCCATAGAAAAGCAGATCATGGACAGTCTTGGTTGTGTCAGAGTGAAGTGGGTGGTGTGTTCTGTCTGTCCTCTGTCTGTCCGTGGGGTCTGTGCTGGTCACTGTGCTTTGGTTAACTGGGGATCCATGGTCCTGTTTGCACTTCTTGAGCAATGTGTGACTACAGAAAAAAACCCTGAAATTGTCTTTTTTGACACAGCCTTGATGAGAGCAAGACAGAAACAACATTTTGTTGTCTTCCTATATTTTTATTCTGATTATTTTGCTTTGGGCATGACAGGATGGGGCTAGTGCATCCAGTCAAGGGCTGTCAGCCAGAGAAGTTGCTCCAGTGAAGTAATGTGGTGTCTCACATGCTGTGAACCCAATACCCACTCCAAAATACTTTATATGCGTTAGCTAATTCCTGAGGCTGGGAAAACATGTGCTATAAAATGCTTGTGTGAAGGGTGTCTCATGGCAGATGATGTGTCTGAAAGTAGGTCTCAACTAGACCCGTGTGAATTAGCGATGTCTTCTGAAGAAATTGAGGACTGTGGTTTCCTGAAGAGACAGAAAGATACATTGATTTGAGAGTTTGCAAGGCTGGAGGAAACTTTTAGGCATCGCTACAACAAAGTGACAAATAGGCGATTCCCTCTCCCAGGCAGGGACATGAAGGGTCTTGTCTGTCCCACAGCCCCCGAGCACCCTCCTTCCCCCGCATGCCCCGAGCAGCCCTCCCGCTGCAGGCCCGAGCTGTCACAGCAGGACAGGCAGCCCTGCTTCCCGAGCTCATCCCAGCCCTGCCCTGCATCCCCGAGCTCACCCCAGCCCTGCCCTGCATCCCCGAGCTCACCCCAGCCCTGCATCCCCGAGCTCACCCCAGCCCCTGCCCTGCCGTGCCCGGCTCCCCGCCAGGCTGTCCCGGCCCCGAGCTCCTCCTGCCGCCGCTCCCCGAACCCTGGCCTTGTTCCGCTCTCAGTGTCCGTGGCTGTGCCTCGGCGCCGCAGTTCCCAAAGCCCGGCCTCGGGCACCGCAGGGATCGCGCTCCGCTGTCGGGAGCAGCGCCGGGCACGGGGGGCACCGGGGGGCCCGCAGCCGTGTCCCCGGAGCTCTGTCCCGGAGCTCTGTCCCGCAGCCGTGCCCCCGGAGCTCTGTCCCGGAGCTCTGTCCCCGAGCTCTGTCCCGCAGCCGTGTCCCCGGAGCCGTGTCCCGACACTGCCACTGCCACTGCCACCAGGGCCGGGCCCCTTGGGAGGACTGGAAGAGCTCCTTGGCACAGGAGCCTGACGTTCCAAGAGGGGAGTGGCACGGATTTGGCTTTGCCGGAGCTGGTGGAAGGGGTGTGACACTTACACCTAGGTGCAAGGATGCACAGGGTTGTGTCAGAGGGTGTCAGGCTGGAGCTGGGCAGTGCTGGGGCCAGAGCTTGCTAAAACATGGAAAAAACATAGTCTCCTTTTTATTTGGCTAAAAATATGGGGGTCACTAAGTCACGTCTGCGTCGCTCCTTATAATTTAATATTTCAGTGTATGTGTAGGCCAAGTAGTAACAACCTTCCACGGTCAAATGGAAATGAAATTAGACTTTGCAACGTCATCTTAATGTCCCTGCTGGGCAGGAGGAGACTGCTGCTCCCTGTCACTGCCTGCCAGTCTGTGGCAGTGCTGGAGCATGGCTGGGTTAGGTAGTGTGGGGCTGCATGAAAGGCTGTGCATTATTTCACTGTACAGGAGAGGCTGTGCATTGTTGTTGTCCTTCAGAAACATCTCCACGTCTGGAATTGCTGTGTTCTGTGTGAAGGCAGACTCACCTTGTGCTTCCACTTGTGCCCCTTGGCAGTTTCACAGAATACTTTTAAACGTGGCTGTTTTGGATCACAGATGCACAAATCCTCTGGAAGCAAAAGGGATACTTTGGTAAAACTCCAGAGCTTTCACCAGAGCAGCATTTCTTGCTCAGCAGCAGCCGTGCTTTGAGTTAAATATTGAGAGTAACTAATAAGTAGCTGGCTGTGGTTTTTCCCTGAAGAATTTCTTTGTTTCTAAATGTGGCTGTGAACTCTTGATGCCTCTGTCATTTTGGGGACAGGCAATGCCCCCCACAACCCCCACAGCTGGGCAGATCAGATTTGAAATAGTAGATTTGGAGATGAGATCAAAGTGCCTGAAGTCCTGGTTGTACAAGATGTGATGCCTGAGTGCTGAGATGCAGGTCCAGCACCCACCTGCACCCCTGCTGTGGGATGGGAATGTGCCACAATGTGTCTCAGCATCACAGGCACCACAGTACCGGCGAGCTTCAGAGCCTGGGGAGCCTCACCCAGATGACATGGAAGAGAAATGAGGAACGTTTCCAGGAGTTAATATTTAATTTGGCTGCATGCGTGCGGGCAGGAATGTGCCATTGCTCTGGAAGCCCAGGGAGGCTGTGAAAGGCAGGGAAGGAGGGGAGTTCCGCTGGCTCTTTGCCAGGCACCGGGATGATAACATGTAGGATTGAAAATAAATAAAGTCCTAGGCCTGGAAATTTGCAAATTTTAAAACTATCTTTTATACTTGGATAGATTTAGTAAAAAAGAAAACGGGGGAAAAAGGCAAAGAATACAGCAGGAGTGCCTTTAAGTAGCATCACTTGTTAGGGAGCTACCTTTTGAAAGGGAAAAGAATGCCAAACAAAGCAAATAAGTGTCTGTCGTTTTACCTGGTGCCCTTTGCATTTACATATGAATTTCACTTTTGGGAACTACATGTTTTGTTTTTTGAGCCACCCCCTGCTCCTTTACGGTTGGACTCAGGATCCTGTACGGATGGAGCTCAGGAATGCTGAGATGCTCCCACTCCTGCTCAGTGCCAGGCCAGCGTGCCCACGGCACAGGTCTGCCTTGGTTACACAATTCCTCATGGACGATACAAAAGCTGCCTAAACAACACAAGAAGGTACAAAAGGCTCAGTTTACTATTATTTTACGCTGGGGTTTAATATAAAAACATGAGGATCATGCTCCTGGTTCCCATATCAGGAAAGAGACCTTTGTTTCCAATCTGGATCTGTTTGACATGATATCCAGCAGGAAGGCAAAGCTGTTATCTCCAATGCTGGGATGAAAATGGGGAGCGAGGACACTTTATCTTCTAATGAGGGAGAGACGAGATTGTCCATATGTTTCCCACACTTCCTCTGATTCAGATAACCTTTTACAGATTAACCAGAGGCTCCTCATTCTTAGCAAACAAAACAAAATGCTCCTGCCCCTGAAAACTTTTACAATCACTATTTTTCAAAACAAAGACATGACCGAAATTTGGAAAAATAATGGGAAGAATAGAGTTGGGTGATTGGTCAGACACCGTCAGCTTTAGTGAGAAAGAATTAAAGCTACTGAACTGCTGGGAAGAGAAACCCCTTCAGCAGCACGATGACATGGGCTGGCCTTGCTGCTGCCAGTGGCACAGTCCCTGGTGCAGACACCTGCCCTTAGGACGGCCAGGAGCAGACGCATCCCCATCTCCCCAGAGATGCTCCTCCCCAGAGCTCGCAGGTGACGTTTGCGGGGAGAGGAAGGCTTTGCTCAGCGCTGCTCTCTGCTCTCTGGAGGGTGTCCATGCCTGTGACCACGGTCCCGTGGGCCGTGACCCCGGCCAGGAGCAGGTACCAGGGTCACTGGAGTGTTCCAGCAACAGGCAGGCGGTGACACTGAGCTCCGTCCCCACTGTCCTTCCCCCACCAGCCCCTGCAGGAGGGTGTCTGAGCTCAGAGACAAGGAAGCCTCTGAAGGAACTCGTTATTAAAATAATCGTGGCCTAAGAGAAGCCTCAGGCTTTGGACCCTTCAGGAACAATAACAAAACAAAGGAAAAAAGCTAGGTGGTGTTGTCGTGTCCCCCCACCACTGCTCACCCTGCGTGGTCTGGAGCTGATGACACTTTAGATTCAGAACCAGGGCCACAAAGCAGGCCATGGCCTGAGTAATGATGTGCCAGCAAGTGCATCTGTGATTAGCATACAGTGAGCAGTTTTACCCATTCATCAGAGCATGAAGACTCCCCCTGCTACATGTCTGACACCACAGGGAAGGTGGACGGGCCCTGCTCTCTGTTTGTAGCCCAGGTATTCATGTCAGATTTAACAGGGGGGTTTGCTAATGCACTGTGCCCGGCAGTGCCAGAGCTGGACCAGGAGAAAGGAGAAAATCTGTCATTTCAGCCATAATTTTCAGACTAGACCAGGGCCCCTCTCCACGGATGCCTCTTTTCTGACAGAGGCCTTGAGGATGTTGGGTTCCTGCACAGATAGCTGACACCCATGGGAAATTTTATCTGTTGTATCTCTCTGGGTGAAATTTCAGGGTACCCTTCACCCTCATCAGGGATTTTACTCTGACCAGGCTGCTGAACCTCTGGAAAGCCCAGAGAAGGGACCAGGGTGCCTGTGCTTCACTTCAAAAAAGGCTTCAGGGTGGGAAGAGATCCCTCATGGAGAGTGTCCCTATCCCTGCCAAAACTCACAAAATTCTGTAATAGGAATGGATATTTCTCAGGTAACTATTCCAAATCCTAGCAACATCAAATCAGTGCATCATTTACTCTCTGCAATTGATTTTATTATTTATTAGTGACTGAAATCAGGACTCAGGATTTGTCTTTTTCACCACCCGGCAGTTCTTGTGGCAGCCTCAGTGAGGAAGCTGTGCAGACAGACACGCTCCCCCCACCCTGCTGCCCGTGCTGCAACCGAGCTGGGGCTGTGCCAGGCCGGGGCTGCTGGTACATGCCACGGGCCAGGCTCAGGGACACATGGAAAGCTGTTCCCTTAACTCCTGCAGCACCCCGTAGGGCAGGATGGTGAATCCATCAGCGCTCTAATGCAGGGCAGGAGTAGAGGGAGACTCTGGTGGAGGAGCGGAAAGAAATGACAGGAAATCCTGTGCATGGCCGTGCTGGCTGCAGCGTTCCTCAGCAGCACTTCCAGGCTGCTTCACTGCATGCTGCACCTCCAGCTGCCTCCAGCACGCTCCGAGCTCAGGCAGTGCAGGGCCCAGGGGCTGTGGGCAGGGGGCTGTGGGGAGGCCAGGCTCTGCTCCAGCTGTGGGGAGCAGCTGGCACAGCCCAGCAGAGCCATGCAGCATTTCCCCTGAAGCGGGGCCCACCCTGGGGCTCTCGGCTGCCGCCCACGCACCCCTCGCCTGGGCCATGCCCACCATGGACGCTGCCTGGTGGGAGCCACTCCACGGGTTGACCAAAGCTGGCATGAGCTGTGAAGATGGGCCGCCATGGCGATTTTCCCCTGGAAATCCAGTGATTTGGACATTTCCAGCTGGTTCTGAGCGCAGCAGAGCTTTGGGCGGAAGAGCTGCTGGCTTTGGAAGCCTAGACGTGGTGGTAACCACAGCAGAAATAGCAAAAATGGGCCAGAAAGTCCCTGGTTGGTGAGGGCAGCCATGCCGTGGGTGCTGGTGGCGGTGCGCTGGCCAGGCAGGCGTTATCTGCGGCTTGCAGCAGGAAGGAGTCCCGAGCACACCGCCCCAGACATTGCCCCATTTCCAGGGACTGCGGGCGATGCCCCGTGTCAGCGGCCCAAGCCCGTTTCCCTCACCAGCTGCCAGCAGGCAGATTAATGGCTCACAGGGAGACATCTGCAAGTGGAGCGCTGCAAACCGCGCGTCCGTGTCCCTGACGTGAGCTCCCCGTCAGTGAGCTGGGCTGCAGCCGCCGTGCAAAGCACTTCCTCTGGCATGTCCTTTTTTATTAGCAGAAAGCAATTTTTGCTTCCTTAAGAAAATATCTATGCAAAGCCCAGCCCGTGGCCGTGGTTAGCGCTGCACGCAGGGCTCACTTCAAGCGCTGGGCCCCACGGGTTTGGTAAGTGTCACTCTCTGGCCTGTCGGTGCTTTCCCCTGGCCAGGCTGCCGTGCTGCGGTGGCACAGAGCAGCATGTTGTAATTGGCCCCGCGGCACCGGGGGAGGTGGCTGTGCCAGCAGCGCTGCTGGTGCACGGCGCAGGAGCCCCAGGTGGGACCGAGCTGCTCCCCAGCGCGGGGCCTCGCCAGCCCGCGGAGCGCAGCAGGACAGAGCGGCCGTCGCGGACGGACGGTGAGTTGTTTGCAAAGCTGGGCACTTTTACTGTCGTCTTTCATTGTGCTACTTTCCCATGTGAGTCTTGCTATCCTGAGTTAGTCAAGACTTAAATAATATATTAGAGAGGGGAGGGCCTGGTGGTGTAGTGGATATGCACACGGCATAGCAAGTTGCCGAGGCCCAGGAGTTGAGGGTTCGAGTCCTGGCCAGGCTCTCCCCGGGCAGGCAGTTGCTCGTTAGCCCTGCAAGGGGGCAATCTGCCTACGTCCTGAGGAGGACCTCAGCTGCCACTGTCCAGAATCGCTTTGGCCCGGCAGATTGAACCTCGGGATGAAAGGGTGGGCTCAGATCTGCGCGCCCTGTGTCTCACCTAAAAAATCCAGTGCGCAGGCTGGGAGGTCTGAAAGGAAAGAGGCCTCCCCCGGATCTTCGTATGCGAAGGCTGGCCAGCAAAATATATTAGAGAAATGAACACTAAATGCAAGATGTTTTTATGCGAGGCATGAGTAACAAAACTCCGTGGTTCTGAAGAGAAAAGTCAGGTTCTGAAAGGTTCTGAAAAGTCGCAGTCAGACCCTCTGTGGCGCGTTCTGGGGATCGCTGGGACCCCGTGGTGTGGAGCTCCACGCTGGGTGAGCACCAGCCTGCTCCCGGGGACACGCAGGACAAACACGGCGCGGGAGCCACTGCCATGGCGCCAACTGGGTGCTTCTTCTCTTTTCTTCTGCTTTTACTACAATTTTATCAGTTCATCACCTGTGGTGCTTACTGCGCTGGAAAAGTTGAGAGAGAGGTTTTCACATGCTTACAAGAGCCCTGTGAGCTGGTTTGACATCTGTTCTGTTCTGGCGGCAGAGTGGAGACAGGGCTGGTGAGGCACTCCCGCCATGGCTGTGCCCCACTTCGGGTGCATTTCCAAATGGGGCTGAGTGCTGCCCCTCTGCAGGGTCCTGCCAGCCCTGAGCAAGGCAGGTGGGTGTCCATCCCTGGAGCATCACTCCTCAGCCCTGCTCTGGCGCTCTGGGGGGTGTTGGTTAAGCGCATGAGAGATTAAAATGACATTAATCCTCTGAGAGTGACCCTCAGCTTCCTACTGTGAAATCCGCTGCTGCTGGCGAACGTCCTGCCAAGGTTTCTGTGACTAAACACCATGTTGGATCACACGCAGCAGACACTGGGCTGAGCACCCGTGCTGCTCTCATGGGGCTGGGGGAGCTGCCAGGCGCTGCTGGAGGGGCTCCAGCATGAGCTGCAGAGAAGGAAAGAAATCGCAGGAAGTGCAAAAGCTGTAACATGTATCACAATTATTTGCTGAGAATTTGCAGTGTGGATTTTGCTCATTTATAAGCTAGTAGACTAGAAGAGATTATAAGTATTCTATTGCTTTCAACAAAAATATTATCACATAGTAGTTGCAGGAAGGAATATTTTATTTTTATTTTAAAATAAAAGCACAAAACGGTGTAAGGGCCAAGTCATAAATTTGTGCGTTATATTTGCAGAAATGCATATGCAGATGAGATCATTAGAACAGAACCCAATGTGCTCTGGCTGGCGGGCAGCGATGGCTGCGGGAGCAGGGAGGCAGCAGGGAGGCAGCAGGGAGGCAGCAGGGAGGCAGCAGGGCCTTCTGCGGCGGCAGCGCTCGAGCTTGTGTCAGACCTTTTTGGGGAACTTGAGCTTCACCACTGTTGCACAAATAAGGGCATCAGGAAGCGAACGGCTTCTCCAGGGCTGCAGTCATGTTCAGTCCGGGTTTGAAGCAACTCCTGTGTCTGCCTTTAATAAAGGCTCCAGGAGAGAAGGAAAGTCAGAGTATAGGCTGATTCTGTGACTGCTGTATTGCAGCTATTTGGTAAGATGAAATGAAGACACGGGACATAACTGGAGCTCGGGTGGATTTGCACGGTGGTTTCTGTCTCTGTGTGAGGCCAGGTACAGAGTCCCCCGTGCCCCTCATGGGTGGGAGCCCTGCAGTGAGGAAGTGTTTTTGTTCTGCTCGAGGTGCAGCTGTGAAGAGGATGCCCACAGCCACGCTCACGTCGGGCTCTGGGGCACACTGGTGGGTGAGCATTGGCCCTGCTGCCTGCCGGGCTCAGAGAGAAGGGCAGGCACCTTGGCACCGTTTCCGTAGGTCAGCCTCTCGCCTCAGTAGTGCCAGGGCTGCACTGACTCAGGCAGGAGAGCTCCTCTTTCTTGCTCTGGTTGCAATAGCAACTGGAGGTTGCAATAGGGACTCTAAAACACAAAATATCTCTCAAAAAGCTTTCTCAGCACACAATGTTTCTCTTTGTCCTCAAGTACTGATTTATGTCTTCTGGGTTCAGTGGCACATAGTGCTGAGTGCGCAGTGATATATTTCTTGATCTTTGCTGTAAGACAATTAGTCTCTTGGGTGTTTGCAATCCCAGGTGATGATTGTTGGTATTCGATGGTGATACAGAAGGGCCCTGGATCTGAGATTTCCTTACAGTTTCCTCTTTACCCTGCCCTGCCTGGACATTTTGTTATGACAGAGCTTGTGCCTGACATCCATACCCTAGGGTTTGATCCCCTGTAATGTGCATAAACCAGTGTGAATGGAATGCATTCACTTTATGGGATGCATCAAGAAATGACATCACAGGTGCCCAGGACACAGTCCAGTCTCCCAGTGCTGAGACAGACTGGAGCTGTGCCTTGTCCCAGAGGGAGGTGTCCAAGTGGGGTTCCCAGCAGACACCAGCTCTCCTGGCAGTGCCTCCCACTGCAGGGAGCAGTGCCCAACCCAGTGGGCAGCTTCTTCCCACGTGAAAATGGACTTAGATGGGAAAACAAAATTAAATAAGCCTAATTATCAGCGCAACTAAACACTGTCTGTGGAGCTCAGCCCTGTGACCAGGGGTGCAGTGGGAGATGCCTGTTCGTAGGAGCAGCAGGTGCCCACACCTGCACCATGCTGCCGATGCCCAGGTAGCACCAGGAGGCACAGCTCAGGCATTGGTTGTTTTTTAGGAAAGGCCTAAGCTCTGTGTCTAGGAAAGGTCACTTGTGCAGACACTGTCCTACACCATTATTTAAGAATTTGGGCAGGAAGGAGTTTGTACAGAAACTCTGTGACCAGAATAAGGGCTCTGAAAACGCCCAGCGTGGTGATGTCGGTTCTCGGGGAGGAAATGGCGCGCGGAGTTCTTCGTGCACGAACAGGAACAGGAAGAGCACAAATGGCACAATGTTCACTCCCAGAGCCCATCGGGGCTGTGCAGCCAGGGCTGCGTCATCTGAGGGGACAGCTGCACTGCACCCCAGCGAGGCAGGTAAATATAAAATAAGATGGGATACCAGCTGTCATGGATTTTGTTCTCATCGAGATTAAACTTCATTGAAACACAAGTGTAAGAACACAACATTTTTCTGAAAGAAAATTGAATGCTTCTTTGTCCTTTCAGTCTCCAGTTTCTAGAAGAAAGCCATAAGAGCTAGCCAGCAGGTATCAGAAAGCTCTCCCAGCCAGTGAGGTGCCTGCACTCCCTCGGACATGTGGCATGCCCAGATGCTCCTGAAGCTCGGAGGAGGGATGCTCACTAAATCCATTCTGTTTCAAAAGTGCTGCCTGCACTGTTGCAGGGGTGATTAGAGCACAAGAAAAGCAAAGTTAATGATATCCCCTCCAGGCAGTGTAATAGAACAAAAAGCCTCATGAAGGAAGCAGCTAGAGTTCAGATCTCGAGACCAGGTAACAAAATCTGTCTCTCAAAGTGAAGTGAGGAATTATTCATTATTATTTCATCTCACAAAACATAACCCTCTGCTTAGGTGCCTGTGTTAAAAGATGTTTAACACCACCTGACACTGGAGATATACTCTCTTTCCTTGTCTCTTTCCTTGTCTCTTTCCTTGTCTTTTTCCCTGTCTTCACTGATGTCAATGTGCCTTGTGGCTCCCTTGGAGGCTCCTATTCCTGTTGGCTAGGGATGAACATGCCAATTTAACAAAACAGGTGGCATGGGAATCCCAGTCTGTAGCAACAGAGAGAGGCTGAAATTAAACTATGGGAGCCTGGGGGGAGGGAGGGTGGGAAGGAGTTTGGTGCCTATTTTCTGGCAACAGGGCACCACTGCACGACTGCTGCTTGTCACAGCATCTAGCCCCAAGGGCTGCTGTGGCCACCACGTGTTCCTGCAGAGAGTGCCAGTAACACTGAAAATGGTAAAAGAGAGAGGGATGGCGAGTCAGAATAAAGTCATCAAGAAGTGTAAGGTGTAAAGGACAGAGGTCTGTGGCGTATCTGCTGTTTCCCCACAGGAGGAGAGCAGTGGGGCAGCCCTTGAGTGAAGTGCGTGTGCTGGGCTGGGGCACTGGCCTGAGCAATGAAGGGAGCTGGAAGGGAAATCAGACCCAATTTGAGAACTTAATCATGGAAAAGCCTTCTATAGCTTTTGTGCTTTGGTTTCTAATGTGCATGGTACCCAATCCTTGCAGCAGCCCTCAGACCCTTGCCGTGTGCTGCAGTCCCGGCTGGTGCAGGGCCAATGTGAAACAACTCTGGGACAAAATTGCCTCCTTACAGGACAGAATCGCCTCCTTACAGGCATTAGGATGTTTTCCATGGGGCAGGCTATTCTGGCAGCAGAGCTCGTGTGCAGGAGTCCCACTCTTTCTCTCCATGAACACTCATTTATTTGATGGCTCTTTTCATAACCAAAGCGAGGAGAAAGCTCCTTGGAGGCGGAGCTGTGAGTGTGTGACACGTCTGTTTTATAATGCTTCCCGAATCACGCCGTGGTTAAAGCCTCTAGCAAGCTCCCTGTGGTCCCTGTTGCTCCTGTGCAGAGGCAGCAGTGCTGATCATCTGGCAACCTGACCCCAAGGGACCCATGGGGAGGCAGCCAGGCACCCACCTGGGCTTTGGTGCCTGCCGGAGGCACGGGGCAGAGCCTGTGCCCAGGGCAGGAAGGGTTTTCCCTGTATGGGTTAACTGGCACCGTTAAATTTAGCAACAGGGAGGAACAGAAACTGCTGAAGTACTTGCCATGAGGCAACAGCACTCTGCATTGTTCCCTACGTAAGGAAATAGAAATTGAAACTAAACTTTTAAGGGCAAAGAGAATAACTGAGTTTTTTTGGAAGCGTATGTGTATATGCAGTGAGCTGTGCTCAGCCTTATCGATAAGCAGTTGCTTCATATGCTAGAATACTTGGGAATAAAATACTAAGCAAGATGTCTACAAATAACAGAAATATTTGTAGGTTTGGGGTGTGAATTTGGCTCAGACACTGCTGCTGCCTAGACAGCAAGGGACAAAGTCAGAGAATGCTGCCACTGACTTTATTAAAACGGTAAAATAGAGAGAACTGCTAAACAGTTTCCAAAGGACACTTTTATGGCAAATGGCACAAAAATAAAAGAGAAAGGATGAACAATGTAGGAGGTTATTATGAGCCTGGGGAGGGACTGCTGCTGTAACACAGAAATGAGATCAAACAGTGTAAACCTGCCAGGGCCAGGGGAAGAAAGAGCTGGAAGAGGGACCACAGAAGGTCACTTTATCCATTCTCTTGCCCCAGGCACGGTGGAAGATACCTGAATCACTCCTCCAGAAGAGTGTCTAACCTTGATTTAGTACATTTTTTCTCCTCTCAGTCCAGCCTTACTCTCTCTCCCTGCAGTTTAAGCCAGTCTTCATGTCCTCACTGCCATAAATACAAGGAGATAGTGTTCCCTGCTCTTTATTGTGCCCTTAAATTTCAGGTTATCATTGCTGTGCTTCAACCATTCTTGGTGCTGTTTCCAGCTCTTTCCACGCTTTCACCCCCACTGCTGTCCCTGGAGCTCTCATCCCACTTTCCCATCGAGCTGACAGCAGTGGGACCAGACCCGGCGTTCCCCATGCCCACACACATCCCCTGCCCCGGCAGCACGCCTGCCTCTGCACACACTCAGGTGTCTGTCCCTCTCTTTTTTGTCCTCTAGGTTAATGCAGAGAACAGTAGATAACCATCAAGTTTATAATGACTTTTTATAGGCAAAACAAATTAAATGGGCTCTTCCTTAGTATTCTTTATCGGTTCCTCTTGCCATGGTAAGTCATGTTTTTAAATCTTGTAATTTTTGCCCTTCCTTGGGATCTTTTCGGTTTGTTTATGTCTCTCCTAAAGCGCGGTTAGCACTACAGTGGTTTGATGAGCCTCCTTTGCACATGGTCCCGGGTGCGTGTCCCGGCACGGGACACATCGATACACCTCTGGCTGGTCCAGACTATCGTGTCTCCTTTTCTGCACTCTCCCGTCAGTGTCACCCACACGGCAAGACCGACAGCTGCCCTGTGGCCCGGGGCAGAGCTGATTGTTGCCTCGGTGGTGGGCGGGCGGCCCTGGAGGGACAGGGAGCGGTGCAGGGGCTCACGGTGGGTGCCGGGGGAGCTCCCCGCCAGCCCCGCAGCAGCCTCCGGGCTGGCCTCGCTGGGGTCACGCCGAGAAAACAACCGAACTCAACGGCTCCTTTTGCTGAGATGAGGGAAGAGCGGGAACCGGGAGCAAAGCAGGGAAGCGAATCCCTGCTTTGGGAAGCAAATCTTTAGAGGATCGTGTCCTCAGGGACGGCGTTCGGGGGGTCCGGAGGGAGCGCGCCGGGCGTTCGGCGGGCACGGCCGGGCCGGGGCAGCGCTGCCCGCCCCCAGGCCGCCCCTGCCGTCCCTCCCCCGGCCGGAGGCGGCGGGGCGCGCACGTG
>VZRF01001881.1:507254-522439 GCA_013396875.1 Vireo altiloquus
GGGGGGGGTGTCCGTAGGGGTCGGGGTGTGCAGCAGGCGGGGACCCGAGCGGGGCCGGCGGTGCGGGAGCAGCACAAGGCGGTGCGGGTGCCTCACACGGCGGTGCGGGAGCAGCACTCGGCGGTGCGGGTGTAGCAGACAGCGGTGCGGGAGGCATTGCCCTGCCCGCACTCACCCCACGGCCTGGCCCCGGGAGCTGCCGCCTCATCGTGGGGCAAAGAGAGCTTTTGTTTTCTTTTTACAGAAAGTCCTTGAATTCAGAACTTTGGTTTGCAGCTGCAAACGAGTCAGTTTGTTAAGAGTTTGGTATAGTGGAAGAGAAAAATGCAGGAATATTTGTGTAAAATGGTTGTCTTGGGAAAATAGGTGATTGTTTCTTTTAGAAAGAAATAATTTGTTTTGGTGATTTTTTTTTTTTTGAGGTGGGGAATATATGCCCCAGAGCAAGGGAGAAGCAGGACACGGGTGACAGAGATAATGAAGTGCAGGAGAGCAGGTCCAGGAAAAGGGATGTAACGGGAAAGAGGCATGGGAGTAATGAATAGTAATGGTGAATAACTTAACTGGGTTATGTCTTTTTTTGGCACTACAGAGGAAAGGTTCTACTGAAACGTCAACACATTCCAAAGTGACAAGGAAATGATTTGCATAATGAATAATTAACCAATGGCACTTGTTGCTGCAGGGGAAGTTTGGGGTGAGAGCTGAGGAGAGATTGCAGGCTCCCCTCGAGCTGGCTGCATGTGACACTGACCCTGGGCAGGCCCACTGGCACAGAACAATATTATGATAATTTAAAGTCAATAAAAGAGGAAGAAATGAAAGGCTTGGCAGCCCCGTGCTCACTGCAATGGTGACAGGACTGCTGCGTGTGGAAGGTTGGGATGTGCCACTGCAGGAACCAGAGGTGTCGGGAGTCTCTCTGTTGTAGGGCGCTGCAGGCTGAGCTGGAAGCGCTGCCTGGGAAGTGTTCTGGGATGCAGGGCACCCCAGCAACCCATCCAGCAGGGACAGGGCGTGCTGGGTGATGCTGAGCTTGATGGTTGAAGTGTGTGCTTCTGGAATTGAAACGTGAGGCCTATGCCTCTCTGCTTTCCTTAGCTTGTGCTGGATCAGGCACAGACTGGAACACTGTAGAATGTAATTGGACTTCACTGAGTTTAAAAGGCCTGGATTTAAAAGCTCAGGGCTTCTGAGCTGCAAAATTTCTCCAGGCTTAGTTAAACCAAAAGCTGTTTAGATGGAAAAGTGATGGCAATGACTGAACAGTCTACATTTCACAGTCTCCAGGCTTGCAAAAATTTAGAAAACCTTTTGCTCTGTACGTTGTATGTTGGAGTTAATAGTAATTGTGGGGTTCTGCCTGGTTTGCGTGACACATCAAGGTTCAGGATGGTGCAGTTGCTATTTTTAACTTGGGCTACTGAGGAAAAATATACAGAAGCAGAATTCTTGGTCTGATACACGAGAGTGAAAGTACTGGAGTACGTTTATAGTTTCATTTCCTTAAAGCCATCATTGGACTAAATTTATTCTGAATGGCTGGAAGAAGCTGAGTTTGTGGATGCTTTGTGATACTGTGAGGCACTTGAATCAATGGGCAAAACAGGGGCATCCTGTGAGGAATCTGTAAATCACATTGATCAGCAGCAGTGCTAGAGCTGCCCTGTGAACCCCTGGGCTGCAGCAAAGGGTGTGACCACAGTTTCCATCCATCCCCTGCCAGCCTTCCCTGCACTGGGAACAGCCTGACTTTGTGTTTTCTTTTCATTTACCCACCAAATCCTCCTCTGTGTTGTCTGTCTCTGGAGTGTTGGGAAGCACAGCTGTGCCGTGTGCCAGGATAGGCATGAGCTCTCTGTTTTCTGGGCTGAAAGCAGACATGGGAAATGGCCAGTTGGGGTGTATCCCACAGCTGCCTCCAGCCTGGTCCCCTCGGGGTAGGTGTCTGACCACCTCCTTCACCTTGGGGGCAGGAGGTGTTAGAGGGTTTGATTGGTGGATTAGCAAGGTAATAGATAGGGTCTGTCTGCAGAAGTATCTACCATGCAGTTTAATTAGTGGAAGCAGGGAATTTCTTTGGTATATTATTATTTAATTAAGTAATCATAACTGGGAGGAGTCTTTACTGGAAGGGTTTTCTGTAGGTAGTCAGGCCAGGAAATTGTTCTTTGGGTGCCTGGCTGTGGTCACTGTGCACAGGCTGAGGGTTCAGGGAGAGCTCCATGAAGGGGACACGGCTCTTGGTGGTGTGCTGGGTGGGCCTATAAAAGTTTCACAGTTTTGGCTGGTTTTACTAAAAGCTGGAAATGCTGTTGGTCCATTTTGCTTTGGAAGTTCAACAGTATAATCAGAAATTTGAATTAAGTTGCTTCAAGCCTTAAGTGTTGCTTCAAGCCATAAATGTAGACACTCATGTTCAGTTGTGGAGCAAGGTAAATTTTGCTTTGCGTTGCTCTTCCTCCTGAATTGTTCTACTTTGGTGCTTCACTAAGTCTCAGGTACTGTTCATAATTTTCTGGCATTACTAGGTAATTACTGAGTTAACTATACTCTACTTCCTATAGCAAGGCCAAGGATTGAATAAACTAACATTTTTAGACACACTGATGAGCATTTGAAAGTAGCAGGGGCTGCTGTTGCTTCCTTTTAAAACCTGTTTGGTTGGCATGGAGGTTTCTGGTGCTTACCCAGTTTGTGTATCTTGAGACCACTGGAAATGCTCCTTTGCAAAGTTTCAGCGTTTCATCAGTGGGGAAGACCCTGCTGAGGAGAGCCTGTGATGCACTCCTGCAGTCTGTCCTCCAAGGGATCTGTGGAGGGCAGGGGAATGCCCCATCCTGCGGCCTTGATGCCATGTCCCAGCCATGTCCTGCTGCATCCCTGCACTAGGTGCTGCTCTGACTTCCCTGTCCTTGGAGCCGCCCGTGTTGGAAGCCTGGAGTGTAACTGTGAGGTCCAGGAGATGGTGATGGATGCCAGCAAACAGCTGGAGCACACACTGGCCATTGGAAGGGTGCTGCCCCACAGGGCTGGGGTTTGGCTGCCCAGAGCAGACAGGCTGTAAAAGCTGCAAGGTTTTGGCCTCACTCTCCAGGATGGTTTCTGTGGCCACAGGAAGGTTCTTACACGTGTGCTGTAGATGGAGATCTCACGGGCAGCTCAGATTAAATCATAGGCTTCCCTCTCTGTTTTTATTTCCTTTGAGTGCTTGTTTTATTCTGCTGCTTCAGTGTCAGTGGGGAGGTGGTAGTGACACAGGGATGCCTGTAATTAAAGGGATGAGCCTTAGCACCTCTTGATTCCTAAGTAGTGGATGATTTCTTCTCAGGATGATTCCTGCTCAGGAACCAGTGGATAATCTGCAAACATCGTTTTTCTGATTCTGAGGAAGTCGTGTGTGTTGGGTTGAAAAGGGCCTTGGGTAACTCTCTGTTACTTGGAAGAGTTAATAGGTATTTTTCTCGGGCATATTTTGGATGGGAATGCTGTAAACAGCATGTTAGCAAGGCCAGCTCGTTAAGGTAAAACTGCAGGAAAAGTTCTGTTCCCATTTTTTATGATTTATGTTCATGCCAAGAATGATTTTTGCAACTACGAGTTTATCAGAAAATTCCTGCTACTACTCCTGTCTGGAGGGAAGGGAGAGGGGGGATCTGGCAGGGTTCGGTCTTCCCTGGGAATTCCTACACTTCAGTGTGTCCTGCTGTGCCCAGCCCTGCACAGGGGGGGCTCTCCTTTCCCTTGCATGACTGGTGGTCTCCACAGTTTGTGTGCCCTAGGGATTAGAGCAGTTGCCTATGATTATTATTTTATTTTATTAATAATTATATACTGTAAACTTAGTTTCCCAAGTAATGCAGCAAAGTAAACAACCTTTCTTTCCTCCTACCCCATAGTTATTTACCAAAAGCATAAACATGTAAATATGTTTGAGTGCTGTCCTGGTGACATTTGGAGCCTGCTCTGCCGTGAATATGTGCAATTGCATTTCCATTAGTGTCAAAGAGAGTTCCCAGCAATTAACAAGGAAAGAGAAGAGACTGTTAAAACAGTGTTGTAGTTGTGATGAAACTTCAGTACATCCCTGGATAAGAAAATACTCGGTTAATGTACAGAGTCGTGAGGTGAAGGCTGTGTGTGGTTCCTGTGAGGATGCTGGAGCCCTTCAGCAGTCTGTGCAGGGGGAATGTCCTAGTCAGTACTTTGCTCAGAGAATAAAGCCAGTTACAAATGCTGGTTTACCCTGATCTGTGCATTCAAAACCAGCAGTAAGTTCTCCTGTTCTGGAGATGCTCTGAAGTCTCCTCAACAGCTTCAGAGGCAGCAACAGGAGAGCGACAGCAGTGCCCTGAGCTGGGGCAGGTTGACATATGCGAGGCTGCCTATGCCCTTAGGGCAGTTTGGGAGCTGGGTTTGATGTGTGCTGACCTCGGGGTGAAATCCCACTATCTGTCAGCAGAACTGCTTTTCCTAAGGGGTCAGTTAATTTTTTTTTAAATATCTGCTTTCTGTCAACTCCTACCCTGTGAAATAGTCTGTGTTTTAGATGATGTGCATGTAATTGTTAAAGAAGAGTATTTTTATCCAAAACATCTTTATTTTAAATAACTGGGAAGAAACAAAAGTTTGCAGTAGATATAATCTATCCCCAGTAAAATCTAACTTGAGTTCTGACAATTCAGCTTGACTAAGCTTGAATTTTTGAGGGTAAATTTGCTGTTGGTACAAATTAGCAAGAGCAGCGGCAGTGTGTAAGGTGACAGCACTTCTGTCACGAGGGTCCAAAATCCTGCAGTTTCATTTTGGTTTGAATCTACAGGTTGTACAGGAAAACTGAGGCAGCCAGGCCTGAAGAAAATGCAGCTGAGCCTGAGTTTTGTGTACCCAGATTATAATTCCCATAAGTCAAGCCCATTAGCCCAGCCTGGGTCTGTCTATCCTTCCACAGCCCCACTACCTCCTGGAGCTGACCTGATCTGAGCACTGTGATAAAATGTGTGACTCCTGTGTGCTCGTTGGACCTTTGCTTTGGGCAAATAGGCCAATTACTTGTTTTCATGGAACAATATTTTGGTACAGAATTATGCAAGCTGTGTATGAGCAGCTGAATCGAGTGAATTTCCGCATGATAAAAAGCAGTAAGTACTAGATAGGTTGAAATCCGTCCAGTCCTTTGGCGTTTTGAGCAGAGTTTCTGCCCAGCCTGCCATGGTTAGCCTGGCTGGGTTGGACTCCTTTTATCAGTCCTTCTTGTGAATGCACAGGTGGCAATTCCAACGTCTGCAGAGTGCCCAGGTTTTCCTGTGGGAAGTGTACCTTGCTGTCCGCCCTAGGGCAGGCTGCTCTTGTAAAAGGAATTTCTTTTCCCTTATGTAACTTGTTGGTAACGTTACATCCAGAGTCGGCTCTTGCAAAAGTGCGTCAGTCTTGCTTGCAGTGACACAGAAAAAACTTACCAGAGCGTGCACTGAATTCCCCCCTTATCTCTCTATAGCACATTTTATGTATCTTGTAGTGAGATGTTTTGTTTCTACAGTTTCAGACTCCGTGTTTCAGAAGATTAATAGACTTAGCAGCCCTGTTTGCTCAGCTTAGCAGCGATAACAATGTAATAAGTCATGAGACGGTCGCAGATCATCTGGCAAGGCAAAATATGCCTTGGACTTGAACTTGGAGCAGGTATTATTTGCAGAGAAAAGTGAAACGTTGAAAGCATTATAAATAGCATGTCCTGACTTGGGTGGCTGTGGGTTGAGGTCTGCCTGCAGAGCCTGCACAGGAGGCAGCTGATGGCATGTGCATTCCCCTTTCGGAGGGCCGGGGAGCGAGGGCAGCGTTTGTACCGTACAAGGCTGGTATTTAGTGCAGCACGTACGGAGCCTGGCTGGGCCTGGGCGCAGGCTGGAGCAGCAGGGCTGGCCCCGGGCTCCCCAGTCCTGCTGCAGCAGCTCCGCGCATTCCTGCTGCGTTGCTGCCTCCCGCGCCAGCGAGTCCAACTGCGAGCAGTGAGTAAGGACTTGGGAACCCAGAGCATTTTTGGGCTCTGGGCCCAATCCTGCTTCCAGAGAAGTTAATTGGAATTTTTTCCTTCTAAAAAAGGGAGAGCAATCAGAACTGCCCGGCTCGGTGTGCCGCAAGGCCCTGGGCGCTGCGCTCTGTGCGAGGCCAGGCTCCCCCGTGTCCCTGGGCAGGGCCAGAGCCCGCACGGGATGTGCTCCTGAGGCTGCTGGGGCTGTGGCGCTGCAGTGGCGATATCTGCACTGCAGTGACACTACCCGGCGCTCGAGGAGATAAGCTTTTGCTTTAAATGTAAGTGAAGTGCGGTGGGAGCACATGGAGCGCGGTGCTGTGTCGGCCGGTGTAGGTGTAGCCGAGGTCCCGCACTCCGGAGCAGGCTGCTCCGGGCACGTGTGGCAGCCTTTCCGAGCAGCTTGCCAGGCTGGAGGCATAGGCGGCAGGCCTGGGAGGTGTGTGGGTGTGCGCAGGCGCTGCATGCAGCCGCTCCNGCCCGTCCCCGTCCCCTTCCCCTTCCCCTTCCCCGCCGCTCCGGAGCTGCCGTGCGGGGCTCCTGCCCGTCCCCTTCCCCTTCCCCGCCGCTCCCGGGGCTGCCGTGCGGGGCTCCTGCCCGTCCCCTTCCCCTGCCTCGCCGCTCCCGGGGCCGCCTCTGCCTTCCCTGGGGGAACGTCCCGTCCCAAGGCTGCACGCCCTGATAAACACGGCAGGGCTTTCTGCGGAGAAATAAACTCTCCATTTTCTTCTTCTGACTTTCTTAAGCTTGGAATAAAAGCCGAACAAAAATGTTCATTCTAGTGTGTGGAAGAGTTTATTAGTTCCTGGGCATCATTCTTGACTTTGTATGGCCGCCTCTGGTTTTCAGTGAAGTCTGTTACTCTTTACCTGTAATTTTATATGAGAATCCTTCCATGCTCCAAACGTAGGCACAGCTTCAGTGGACTTTGAGCCTTCTTTCAAGCATTGAAAAATCAAAGGTAGTGAGTCTGTGATCCTGATAATGTAATTATGTATGTTTCAGCTTTTTGATGCGTAGCAGTTAAAAATATTGTTCTGGTGCTGGAGCTTTGCAGGCTGTTGGGAAGGAAGTCCCTGGGCAGTTATCTTGTTTGCTGCTTATCAACGTTTTTTATTGAGCTCCTATATTTATGTGCAAATATATTCAATAAGTAAATCTTTAATGATGTGATTTTTGTTGCAAAAAGTAGACACAGCTCTGTTCAATTCTTCTAATTAAATACAGCTAATGGTGGAACAGAATTACAAGCATTTGAACTTCTTTCACTTATTTTTCTGCATGATCGACAAAATTACTGCTTTGGATTTGTTTTGTTTTTTTCAAAGCATTCTGTCTTTAATCACCATTTTTATAAAAGCTAGTTTTTCTTAAATAATTTCAGAAGCTGTTTTTCAAATATACCATGTTTTTTGTGTAAGAGTAGAAATTTAAACTTTCATTATTGGTGTTTTAAAGTGGCTTTTAGAGGTAGGAGGGAAAATAAAAGGAAAATAGTAAACTTTTGAGGTTTTTCCAAAATTCCTTCATTGCATTCAATTTGGGTAGCTTTCACAGGTATGTTAATGGAAAAGGGGACACATTGAGGAGAACCCAAGTAGAGGATAGGGTGTTCCATGTGAGAAATACTGTGTGAGTGTCAATGTCACCACTGCTGTCATGCACAGGGACCAGCCCAGCTCAGCAGCCCCTTTGTGGCTTGTCCCCTGTGTGGTGGAAGCTCTCCTGGCTGAGGTCGTGTGCAGCAGAGGCTGTTCTGAACAGGGGCTCTTAGAGGGTTGTTTCTCATGGTTGTTGTTAGCTGTGTACAGATCATAATTCAAAATGAACAAGCATAACGGTGTACTAAAGCACATACTGGTTAAAAACTTGTCTCAAAGATATTTTTCACTTCTTTCCTAAAATAAAAGTCATACAGTTTTTGTTACTACTTTTTAATACCAATGACTAATTTGGAGCTTTTGCTTGGTATCTGAAGACTCATGTATTTCTTCAGTTTGCATGAGATTGGTCACAATCCAAAATTAATCACATCAGTAACTGTTTCTGTGCTACTGAGCACTGTATATCTAGGGATCCCTATTAAGTCAAGGAAAATGTCTCCTAAACTGGTTTCGTTTTGCTGTGTATGGAAAAATAATTTGTATTTAGTGCATAACAGTCATTTCTGATACCTCAGATGGTGACAGAGTAGAGAGAGTTAAAAATCCCATTCTCTGTGGTTTAGATTCTTGTGTAACTAATGAAATAGATTATATAGATCCGTTGCATTTTCTGAGAAGCTATACAGGTTTTTATTATCCTGGAAGGATGTGATTATAAACATAAATTAGATGTAAGGCCGGAATGTATCAAACATTGAAAATGCTCTATTTTAGATCTGAGATTCCCTGAGAAACAGACAGCTGTGAATGTGAGTGCAGTCGGCTGTGTCTCCTGTCTCACAGCAGATGCTGGAGTGTTTTCCAGGCCTGTCCTTGCCTTGTGATTCATGTTGGTGGCCGGAGTTGGGCAGTGTTGTCATCGCGCTGAGCTGGCAATGCCTCCCTGCTCCAGGTGTCCCCAGCATGGCAGTGCTGCCACTCTGGGATGGTGGGGTGGTTTCAGAGGTGTGGCACTCCTGCTCCTTCCTCAGGGATGCTGTGCCTGGTGCTGCTCAGCCATGCTGCAGAACCAGGGTGCTGGTTTGCCACTTTGGCAGCAGTCCTTCAGTCCAAACTGAACGGCACTGATGACTCTGCTTTCCCTCATTCCCGTGTAATTTTCTGGTCCTTGGGGAGAAGCATGTGGTTGTCCCTGCATTGCCATAGCTCTCCATGACTGAGCTGAAGCGACCAGTTCTAAGAGCTGCTGCAAGCAGAACTTGGTGTAACGAGTTCCTCATTAGCTGGACTCAGGTTCCTTTTTGGTTGCCCTCAAGTCAGATGCAAGATGAAGCAATCCATAATTACTGTAACTCCGACGGGCCTGGCTGGGAGTGTGCCAGTCACACAGCAAGCAGAGAGCAGCAAGGTGTCCCCCATGGAACTGTGCCCCGCTGAGGTCCATGTGTCTGCAGGGCCAGGAGAGCTGCTGGCATTGTCACCAGGAGTGGGATGACACACCAGCGTGGAGCAGGTGACATGAATGGCCTGTTCTATTCCTGGTAATTAGCTCCAGATTTAATCTTGCTAGTTAATGTGATGTGTGCAGGGATGTGGTGGCTGCATCCAGACTCCTGACTCAAAATTACTGTCCTAACAAAGTGCTTGTAATGTGAACAGGCAAGAACTTTGAATTCTGGAGTTTTTGCTGTGGGTGAATGTGGGAGATGTGCCCCAGCCAGGGAGGAGTTAGCGAGGCCAAGGGGAAGACCTTATTGTTTGGAGGAAATGCTACTATTAATAAATTAATAATGTTAGTAGTGACCATGGCTGTGTCCTGATCCATCAGGTGCTGACTGCAGTGGTCTCTCAGGACTCCTTTTTCCCACTGCTTTATCCAGCTGTCTCTGGGGAAGGAAAAGCCACCCTTTGCACCAGGGCCACATGGTAGCTGCATTAGGAAGGGAAGTGAAAACCAATTAATAATTGGAAACCTGAGCAGTAGTAAGGTGCTGGTCTGTTTTCCCTTGCAGTACGGGAGATGCTCAGGCATCAGACCTGTGAGAAGCCAGGGTTGGTGTCTGCTGCACCTCTCACCAGTGAGAGCTCCTCTGGGTCACTTCTCCCTGAAACCATTGACATCAGCTGGATTTAATGTCAGAGGGAAGCGGTTCCTTCCCTTGCTGAGTCACGGACACGGCTTTTTTTCTGTAGTGGTTGTTATTATGAATGATGCTAATCATCATGTTTATACAAATTCATACACACATGTGGAGTTAGAAATTGTGGGAGTGTTTCTGCCTCTTTGCTACTGCTTCAGGTGTCTCATGCTGTGGGTCTCATCCTGGGCTTTCCCATATGGCTGTTCTTGAGGACAACACCCAGCACCCACTCCTGCTGAAACGGGCACGATAATGAGCATGAGAGTCACACCTACACGGTGCAGGGGAGAGTAGGGAAGGTTTTACAGGTGAAGTGCTCTGTGCTGTGTGCCTGTGCTGCCCCAGAGAGACGCTGGGGTTGGGGGCCTGGTCCTGGGCTGACCTCACTGCCGTGGGTCATCCTGCTGCTCTCCTGCCTTGCTTGGCTTGTGTACATTTTCAGTTAACCAAACAACATGTGCAAGAGTCGGATTAATAAATAGCTTGTAGTTTATGGAAGAGTGCATAGTTGATTTATTGTGGCCTCTCAAATGTCTTTGTATAGAAATAACGTTTAAAATTAGAACAAGAAAATAAAACTGATTTTAATAAAGCAGGTTCTGTTTTTTTTAAATTCAGTTTGTTAGTTCGTGGAATTTTAAGTTAAATCACTAGATTACTGTTATTTTTAAAGATAAGCAACTTCTTTTTAGACTTGCTTGGGCAATGTCACTTTTATGGTTGGAATTCACCTGTGCCAGGATAAAACACAACTTGCCATTTCTAAAATACATTATGTGAATGTTTTTGTAAAGGAATTACAGTGTAAATCTGTTTTTATTATCAGAAACAGTATTTGCAACTTCAGTGGTGGGTGGGGATGGATATGTAAATGCTTTGTAATACATAAATTGATGAAAAGTGGATTAAAGGCCAAGTAGTCCTTCCCCATTTTGTGTGCCTGGCTTAGAGTTGCAAGAACAGAGTAACAGCTTGTCCAGAGACACGGACTGGCCTGTGTCTGTTCTTGCTCTTAAATACACATCTAGCTAATGCTGTCAAACTGTGAGTCCTGTGTGTCCCTGAAATCTCAGATTTTGTAAAAGCGATCGATATATACCCCAGGTTATTAAAAAAAAATTTCAACAGGCATGTTTCTTGACTTAAAAGATTTTTAAAATTACAGCAAGAGCAGTTATTTCGTAACCATCTGCTCCTTAAAGGAAAGAGGGTTTATGGAATTTGCAGTGTTAACTTTCTGACTTGAAAATAGCATTACTGTAATCTAAAGTAAGAGAGGATTGGGCTGTGGGATTTGTACGTCAGTGCCCATGCGCTGCTGGTGGGAATTGATTTGCAGTTTGATTAGGGATGGAAATCTTGGAGCAATACCTGATTTCTGCACGTGGTTGGGGCACGGAACGTGCAACATGTTGCATCTTTTTTCATTATTTATCAAGTTTTCATGAACCGAGTACTCTCGGGTGTGTTAAATTCAGATGGAATGTCACAGTTAGGTGGTTCTGCTAAAACAGTTTCAGAAACTGTGAAATAGACTCAAGATAAAACGTCTGATGGGGATGTGCTGGAGTGGGCACTGAAGTCAGTGGGAGGTTGCACCAGGCAAGTCTGTCAGAGCTAAAACAGTACAGAAAAAACCTTTAAAACACTAGTAGTAGTAGTACTAAAACTATGTATATAATGCAAAATATCTGGGTCATAGAAGCAGTGTTGGCAGTTTTTTTACAAATCTGGTGTGGCACTTAGTAGTTCAAAGCTAACACGTGCTTGTAGTTTTACCGAGCTCCATCCCAGGCTGCTGGGCTGGGGAGCTGTGGAATCCAGGGTACAGTACCCCAGCAGTCCTGTTCTAGAGCTGGCTGCTCTCTGCTCCTGCCTGTGCACTCCCATTTCATCCTGAAATGTACAAAAGTACAAAATTAAACGAGGAGTCCTCTTTCTTTTCTGTCCTATGGGAGCAGCGGGTGCAGCCCTGAGTGTGAGACAATTGGGTTCTTCAGCTGTAGTTTACTAAAGAATATTTTCCTTTATGCAGTCCTATACTGTTATGTGACAAGATGTTAATCAGCTCATTGTTTCAGCTTAATTTTGTGACAGTGCTATAATTATATCCCTCAATTGTGCCATGGAGTAATTGCTTTATCTCTTCCAAATTTTATAGTGAGATATGTTATTGGTAAACTTTGAGTTTGGCAGAGGTGTTTTGAAAATACTGTAAGGCAGTCAGTAATTTTGTGTTCCTTGATTTAAAAGACAGCCATTTGGCAATTTCAAGCTTTGAGACTGCTCTATCAGTGTAAATAGAATATTGATTTTATTCCATTTCCTATCTCATTAGAGTCATTGTCATGAGGATGAATTCACGTTGTGTAATTATCTGTTCTTGCTGACAGTTCTCATGTCATTGAGACTGGTGTTTTCAGCTTCCACTTTCTCTAAGCATAAAAATAGCATTTTTCCCTGCCATCTTCTCCTTCAGTGTTGGGCTTTTTGCCTGCCCAGCTTTCTACATCTTTCTTTGAGAGACGTGTGTGAATTGAAATAGAGAAAACAGGGATGTCCAGCAGACCCAGTTACAGGAACAGTGAAAACAATGGCTCTTCAGAAGCAATTCTCAGTGCAGGGAGACACCTTATTTTTGTGTTGAAAACTGTAATGAGGAGGAAAAATGCATTGTTAACCTGTCTGTACATTTCTTTATAGCAATAAAGGGAAGTAATAGGAGTCTCTTCTGTGTCAGATTCACTTTCTTGGACATTTCCAGATAACCTTCCCATTGATTTGTGAGGCTGTTTCTTAATCATTTTCATTGACCCAGCTCAGGAGACAACTAAGGCATCTCTGTTACCCTCCTAAGGAACGACTTCTCAGTGTTATTTCTCTCTTCTGTCTCTTCTGATAATCACTTTTTAATTTGCTTTCAATCCTTGTATTCCTGATACTCAGTGAAGGCAAGGTTCTGCTTTGGCCAAACCAATGTTGAAATATTCCCAAGGCAAGTAGCAAATGCTTCCAAATTTCCAAAGGTGAACCTTAAAACCCACCTGTGGATCAGAAGAGTCTTTCAGAGACCAGCTGGTCTGCTAGGTGGGGTCAAAAAACCGTCAACCCCTTAATCAGTTTTAATTAAATAAAAATTTAAAAGTTCAGTCTTTTTCCTGTCCTGTCCCTATGGTTCTCCCTGTGGATTTGATGCAGTCATTCCCATCTTATGGGAGACAGCCCAAAGGAGACATCACATATATCAGCTGCGTTTTGCAGACAGTGTATCTTCTAGCATGTGAAGCATACTGGGGACTCCTTAGTGACTTAGTGAATATCACTAGAGAATTTCAAAGGGAGGGGAAAATAGTTCATGTAGATAAAAAAAGATAATTCTATGCTAACATCTTCCTTTATTTAGTGGAGATTTTGAAGATAAACCTCTGGTCTGACGTCAGTCTTTTATTTCTGCTCGAAGGCTATTTTTAAAGCTGACATTTCTGGCTGTTTTCAGGTGGATAACAAACTATGACAAAACACTTTTTCTTCAAGTGACTGTTCATACAAAATATACATCTAGTATTTCTTTGTGTTCCGAAGAAACACCTCTACCTTCGAGGCATCAGCTCCTCTGAGTAATACTTTTCTTTTTGTGGCTGGCAGCCTGAAGCAGGAAGGGTGGAATTCAGGCTCAGTGCAGTCACAAGTGTGTCACTGACCTCAGCAGGAGCAGGATTTCTTTCCGAGTGGGTGACTGTCCAAATCCTAGCAGAAAACTTACTACAAATCTAGGAGTAAAACATAGTTCGGGGAGTCTTACCAGGAATATTTCTCCTGTCAGCACATGTGAGCACAAAAGCTAGTTTTCATCTGTTTTCATTTTGGGTGCTGCCTTCATGCTCTCTTTCATTTCCTGTTAGGGGTGGCTACTTGTGTAATGAGAGTGAAATTAAATATCTTGTTTGGAAAGGTGGCCTTTAACTTACACTGGCTTTAGCATATAAAATGCATCAATTTGCTGCTCTAACTCTTCTTGGTGTTTGGAAAAATCAATGCTTGGTATGGATTGGTTACCAAGCCGATGAACAGGAGAAAACCCTGCTTAGAACTGTTCCACAGCTTTGTGGTAGAGCTCTTCTTGCCGGCGTTGGCAGCACCCTGCTCTGAGAGTCTCAAAGGAAACAAATGTTCCTAACAAAATAACACTCAGAGGTCATTTTGTGCAGTGCAGGAGTGATGGCGGGAGGGTGCAGATCCAGCTCCTGTCTGTGGAGGACAAGTTGCAGCACACCTTCACTGAAGGCTGGGAGATGTGTTTAGGCTTCCAGAAGCACTCTGATATGCTGGCAGTGCTGCACGAGGCTGCTGCAGGGATGGGTGCTGGTGGATCTGGTGGACCTGCTGGCACGCGGCCCCAGCAGCACGTTCTCTGCTTTCAGATCTCTTGGTGCTGATCTGTCATGGCTGGGAAGCGTGGCACAAGTGCAACAGCCAAACTGGTTTGCCTGCACACTCGTTACAGAAGTTTTCAAGACCGAAGTCTTCAATATCCCAAGCACTGAGGAGTAGTGACTGCTGGTGCAGGATGACCTCCCAACGTGAGAGTTCTAGGCAGTTGAAGCAAATGAGTATCTGTGTTTACCACGAAGATACCTAGTTGTTAACCTGTGCTTGCAAGTAATTATGCGGTTGTTGGTCCCTTGCTAGCAGGGATTAAAAATGTGGCATGATTTCAAGTGTCCTGGCAAAGAACTCACGGTGCCTGTTGTAATCTCATTAGCTCTGTTAGGTGTGTTTTCCTTCCCCTGGAGTTGGTTGTTCTGATCACTATGTCCCTAGGAAAAGACTCTGTAGCTTTTCCTCATCTGTTGGTTTGCATCCACGCTGACAGCATCGCTTGCCAGGGTGTGATTCCGATGACCGTGTCAGTGACCTGCATTGGAGAGTGGTGGGGAACAGGAAGATGGGGAAGCAGCATCTTTAGAAAGACGGGGATGGGAGTAGTCTTCCCCTTAGAGCAGGTGGAGGATGCTGTTGGGGTTGCAGTGCTGGCAGGAGAATTCCCGTTGTTGGTGTTGTCAGTGTGTCCCAGGCAGTGCCACGAGGATCCTCTGCTCCGTGCTCTGGGCTGCGATCCTCAGGCGGGGGCAGGAGCTGCAGTTCATTACAGGAGATTCGCATTTGCAGGTGGCACCAGGCTTCTGTGGCAGAGCTGGGCATCTGAATCGCGGCTTGGAGGGAAACCCATCCAGCCCGCCTCGGCATCCGAGGGGGAAGGTTTTCGCTCGCTCCCGGGTGTTGTTGCGGTGGCCGGTAGCACTCCCGCAGCACGGCGCCGGGCGGGAGCCGGGGGCAGAGCAGGGCCGGCGCGGGCGGCTCCGTGTCCCCCGAGCTCTCGGCCGAACGCGGGGTGGCCGCGGTGCCGGT
>VZRF01001881.1:522659-551346 GCA_013396875.1 Vireo altiloquus
GCCCCGCGCGGGGACGCGGCCCCGCCGCCCGCAGCCGTGAGTGCCCTGCGCGGGGCGGCGGCTCGCGGGGCGCCCGCGCCGCCCGCTCGTAACGTGTCTCTTCTCTCCACAGGTTGGTACTAAGAAGTGCCTTTCCTGACGTCGCTGCTGCTTGGGACCGCTTCTAGAGCAGCCGCTGCTTTTGCCTTGCTTGCTGCCAGCTAGACTGCGACGACAGCGCTCCGCCGCTGCCAGCCCCGCGCCCGCCGGGAGGAGGGTCCGGCGCCGCTCCCCCGCCGCCGCTGCACTGTGCACTAAAGTGTGCCCCGAAGGTCAGAGCTCTGCTGCCCGAAAGCCAAGGAGAGGAGGAGAAAAGCCCCAGCCCAAACCCAGTGTCGGTCGTTGCTCTAAACTGCTGCATCTGTCTATGCCAAACTAATCGATCCCGATTGCACCGCAGAGCCCGCTGCGAGCCCGCTGCCTGGAGGCACCTGCCAGCCGCCGTCCCCGCGAGCAGCTCGGGAAGCGCTGCCAGAGCCCGCCACGTTCCCATGCTTGCAGCGGCCGCACTCAGGACGGGATGCTGAGCGCAAGGGGCTAGTCCCGGCCACGCTCCCGCAGGCGCACCTGGCTGGCGCTCCTGCCTTCCCCCGAGCCCCGGTAACGGTGCCACGCGCTGAACTCTGGTGACACAGCTCTTCCTCGAGATTGCAGCCACCCAGTTTTACACGTACTTATTTTAAAATAGGGAGCGGGGGAAAAAAGTGTTCTGGAGGTGGCACTTTCATCATTTCCAGTTTATCAGTTCAGCTACTCGTTTGCCCATTTTTATTGGAAATTTTAACTACCTGTAAAATCTAAAGATGGCTGTTAGCGTCACACCGATCCGGGACACAAAATGGCTAACACTGGAAGTGTGTAGGGAGTTCCAAAGGGGGACTTGCTCACGACCAGACACGGAATGTAAATTTGCACACCCATCGAAAAGCTGCCAAGTTGAAAATGGACGTGTAATCGCCTGCTTTGACTCATTGAAAGTGAGTAAATATTACATTATTTTCAAGGATATGTGGCTAATGAAAGGAGCAGTTGTAGCCAGAGAAACCCTGCAGCCGAACGGGAGCAAGTGCTGGCTGCCAGCAGCGGGGTGTTTTGCTGCTTTTATTTTATTGATGCTTGTCGATTTGTGTTGCTGTTTTCCTCAGGGGAAGGATGTAGGGAACGAAGGGAAAATACATCTGGCAGGGCTCAAATCCTCCAGTATGGCTACAGGGGCTCATTCTTCGCCTCTAAATTATTCCCTGCCTGTAGCTGGACTAAAGGGCACTTCACGTTGAAACAGCTAAGTCACTGTGAGGATTCTTTGTTTTTAATAGCACAGACCACGTAAGCAATATGAGGATTTGTTTCCATCTTGTAACTACCAGCAGGTTGTTGGTGTCTGGACAGCTGATGGTGAACCTTAGAAGAGTGTTTTCCTCCCTGGGTTATTCGCATGTCTGTGAGCACCCTGCATGCCTTTCTGTGGTTGGCACTGGTGTGGTTATCCCATCTTTTTTCCAAGTGCTCTTGCTTAAGGGAAGGACAGCACTCAGCAAAAGGCAAGGTGCCTCTGGACATGCAAGCATGGCAGGAGCAGAGAGGCTTTTCAGGAGGCACATCCCAGCTAGGCACTGTAAATGTAGGGCTGTTGCTTCCCTGTAGCTGTAGTTTCAGTGATAGATGTTAAACGTGCGGGCCCCAGCTCCTTCCCTTGGTTTTTCGTGATGTAAATAACCTAACATATAAAATACTCATACCACAAACAGTACAGAATTAATTCGGTGGAGTCATGAAAAAATCAAAACTTGGGAAGCAGAAATTTGTCTGTCAGTTTTTTGTACGCTGTAATTTTCTCTCTTTGGGCCCGGATCCCGGGAAGCGGAGCCGAGTGCGTGGAGCTGGCTGCTGGCACGGCCATGCTCGGGGAGGGAGCTGTGGCTGGAGCAGCTCCTGCAGGTCGCGGCCCAGCCAGGCCCCGGCGCAGCACGGGCAGGGCAGGAAGTGTGTTACAGCGGGTTTGTGTAAATCCTGCAACGTCCCGAGCTTGAAAATGTGTTTTGTCTCAGGTCAGGGGACAGGGTGGAGCTTTACAGTGCTCTCAGGTCTGAAATACCCACTCCATCACCCCCAACCCTGGCTTAACTTGCAGATACTGAGAGGGTTTATTTCTGCGTTGTTCAATTTATTTTTAAATACAGCAATTACGATGCACGCAGGGGTATTAATTTCAAAATGTGGAAATGAGATTTTGTGCACTGAGCATGTACTGGAGGTAGGAGCAGTGCCAGGGCTGCCGGTGCCAGTGGGGAGTCCCAGCCCCGCGGTGGCACCGTGTGTCGGTGTGGCCGTCGGCGCTGTGCGGCCTTGCTGTGCGGATGGCAGTGCTGCCAGAGCACAGGCCTGGCCCCGGAGCCTCTAGGCTGTTGTTGAGTGAGGGGCTGTGGGAGCCACGATGGGTTCCTGGTGCAGGAACACCCGCAGTGTCCCCGGTTTGGTTTCCCAGCAACGTGTGTCTGGCCAGCGCAGCCTGACCGCACTGGCCTTGCACTGCTCAGCGCCAGGGTCTGGCCGAAAGGCTGGAAACCAGCCCCTAGAGTGAACCGGACATGATGTCAGTCGTCTCTGGAAGTGTCCTAAAATCTCAGTCCTGGACGGGAATGCTGGTGGTGCTGGAGCCGGGCAGCAACATGGGCTGGTGTCTGTGTAAGAGGGGATGGACCGGGGCCTGGCTTGGCTTCCCCGGCAGCCTGACCGGCCCTTCTGCTGCTATCAGCAGGGCTCTTCACTTCCTTTTTTAATGCAGGAACTAAGGCTGACCTTTGCCAAGCACTGCAAGGTCCGTGGGTGATTACCGTGGGTAGTGTTACAGAGTTGCTGCAGATCCTCGGAGGAGAGGATCCTGCTGCTGCCCTGTGGAGTCGGCGCAGTGGCCGAGCTGGGAGCTGGGAAAGAATCTGCTGTTTAAAAATACACTGCTGACCAGAGCTGTTTACTTGTGCTCATGCTGAAAGGTTTGCCAGTGGCTGAGCTGCTGTGTGCTGGAGAGGCTCCCGGGGCTCTGGCCGTGCCCTCGCTGCAGCCCGGGGCAGGATCCCGCGGTGGCCCAGCCTGGGCCCGGCGCCTGAGGCTGCCAGCGGCTCCCCAGCCCTGGGCAGGGCGGGTTAGTTAGGTAGTTGTATCATGTACGAGAATACCTTGGGTAAACAGAAAATGGAATATCCCCCTTCGGGGAATTCCCAGTCCAGTCTCCATTGCTGAAGCCGTTGCTCAGTTTTGGTTTTGTTTCAGCTCAGTGTCAGTTTTGGTGTGTGCTGAGCTCATCCAGCACTAGTCACTGAGTTACCTTGTCTGCAATATCCCAAACTTTAGATGTTCTGCAAAAAAAGTTTAGGGAGATGCTGCACCAGCTCTGTCTGGACCTTATAAGGTCAGTCAATACTTTGGTACAGATTAAAAAAGATTTTTGGTTAGGACATTCAGAAGTAATTTTTAATTTTTCAGTAATTCAATATGGATGTAATGTCCTTGTTCCTTACTAAAATAGTAGTACGCTGAAAAATTGACCTTAATGTTAAAATACTTGATTTCTTATTAATGTATATAATACTAGTATTAATTAGACAACTATTCCTGCATTATCTCTTGGACATAAGACAGATACTTAGTCACTGAATTTTGCTTTACAAACTCCCGCATCTTGGCAGGAATTGAAGTGAGGTGACCTTTGAGGTCCCTTCCAGCCCAGCCCACTGTGTGATGCTGTGATCTGTCACTCCAAGACTCGGTGCGAGTGTGCCCTAGGAGTGACTGCTGTGTGGAGCTGACGTCAGGCAGGTGTGAGTGCTGCAGAGCTGCAGCCCCTGGAGCAGGACTCCTCCGAGCTGGAGATGGCCTGTGTGCTCGGCTATATTTAGAACATAAACAGGCAGAGCAGATACTCAGAGGGGACCCTGTGCAGTGGCAGTGCCCTTCGCCTCTGGCCCTGGCCCAGGTGTCCTCTGCGGGCGCAGGAGGAGCACACAGAGTGCGCAGCCGCCGCAGCCAAGCACCATTGTGCTGCCCTGCCTGGAGGAGGCAAAAATAGATGCCAGAAGTGAAACTTTCAGCCGGGGTAAAACGTGCTTTTTTTTTTTTAAATGATGGTTTTCCCCTTCCCGTGAAATGAAGGCACAAACTCTGTGTAGGGCTAGAGCAAGGAAAGCAGTGTTGCCTGCTGAGGTTCTCTCCTGTGCTGTGTGGGAGCAGTGGCACTGGGCTCTGGACACCATCTCTGGTTGGGAAACACATCCTGTGGGTGCGCCCAGCAGCTCCTTCTTACCTGTCAGCCACAGCACGCAGCCGCTGGCCCGTGTTAATGGGAGCCAGGCCCGTGGCTGTGACCTCTGAGGTGCTGCAGGAGGTCAGGGCTGGGACAGCCCCAGCGAGATGTTATCATCCTGCTGCCTAATTAGTGCTAATGAAACCTGCAAGGCTGGCCTAGGGGAGCACATGAATCAAGATGAACATGTGTGGGATAATCTGGCCCTTAGATATTAGGAGGATAATTTTAAACCAAGAATGATTATGTAGTGTATTCAAATTATGTGCTGGAGCGGCTGAGTCAGCTCCAGCTCTGGCTCTGCCTTGTTTAAATGCCGTACGATTTTTTTCCTAAATTTGGATGCCTAAAATCCTGTTAGACTGTCTACAACAAAAATAAGTTTGAGTTCCTAAATCAGGATACTGGTTCGCAACAGAAATTTGATTTTTACCATAATTTTGAAACATTTTTCTTTTTTCTTTCTTGGAAAAATAAGCCAAAGTAGAAGTCGGTTTTGAAATTACGTTAGCTTCGTCAGATGTTCCGATAGATGAGTCATCCGCGTTTCCTGAAAGCTGAGATAAAGATGTCTGAACAATGGGGAGATGGATGTCAAATGCAAATCTCGTGGGAGCTGCAGATGCGCCGAGGACACCCCATCACTGCTGCCAGGCTGCCACGCGGCCGCTGCCGGCCCTGCGCTGGGGACAGTGTGGGACAGCGGGAGGGACAGGGGCCTCGGGGTGCTCCCCGTGCTGCCCCGGAGCTGCCCCGACACTACCCCCCGTGCTGCCCCAGCTCTGCCCCCGTGCTGCCCCAGCTCTGCCCCCCGTGCTGCCCCAGCACTGCCCCCAGCACTGCCCCAGCACTGCCCCAGTGCTGCCCGGCTGTGNAGCTGTGCTCGGCACAGCTCCACGCTGCCTTTCTGAGGAGTGGGGGCTGCTGTGTTCCTGAAGCTGCTGCTTGGAGCTGATGTGAGCTCCACGTGCCTCCGATGGCCGTGGCTTTGGAGATAAGGTGCACCACGGGTGCTGCAGCTCCCAAGACAATTCTTGGTCTCTTTAAGTGACACTCCTAAGGCAGCTCCTTCATGTTCCAGCTGGGTGCCCCAATGAAGTACAGAAGCTTTTTCTACTCTTTCTTCAACAGCTGGAAAGCCTTCAACTTCCACATTTCTTGGCTTTTTTGAAATTCTAAGAAAAAGCTGGAAACTTGAAGTGTAAGTCACTTCACTGATGATCTCTGAGGTTGAAGCTCTGGTGCCTTGTGTCAGAGACCCACCAGCACTGGTTATGATAGGTGTTTATCTTCTGATGTAGAAGTATTTATTTTTTAAAAATGAAACTTCTAAACTCTGTAGAAGTGACTGCCACTTTTTACCAAGAAGGCTTAAAAATACATAAATGTAGCACTATTATTATTATTGCTGAAATGGGTTAGCATCTTATTCCTACTACCTCAGAGATGTGTAACTGTTAGTTGTTCAAGTCTCTCTACTTTGTCATTGCTTCAAAAAATACTGATTTTTCTGATTTGTTCCCCTTCGTGTGACACTTACCTAAGGGTGTAGAGTAAGAACCTTACTTCATTTAATGCAAAGAAAAGAAAATCCTGTAAGCATATTGCACTAATCATGTTGAGAATGGAAGATGATGGGTCTGATTCTTCTTTCGTTAAGGCAAAAGAAGAAACCCAGAACGCTTGAGCAGGTGATTCTCGGGTAATTTTACGGGTGTGGTATCTGGCATCCCTGGAGCCCGAGGCAGTGACAGGACTCTGGGTGCAGGGATGAGGTGAGGCTCAGACCTGGGAGGTAGATGGACACATGGCTTATTCCAAGGAAGCTCGTAAAGCAGTAACCCCTGGCAAAAAATGAAAACATAAACAATGTTCAAATTCCTAAGGTCTGATTTGCCATTTTTCTCTCCACCCTGTGCGTCTGCCAGCAGGCTGAGCTCCAGAAGAGGAAGCAAAGGGAAAGTGGCAAACATATCGGGAAAATGGGGCAATTGTTAGGCTGAGTGGCAAATAGTCCATTAGCAAAGCAAACAATGGAAAGCACGTGTGTTCCTCCGTGGGAAGATAGATGGTGTTTTGAAATCTTATCAGGTCCTCCGACAGAAGAGTTACAAGTAACTAGAGCCTTCACAGCTCATTTTACAGCTTCAGCTCTGCCTCGGCAGAAGGAAATTAAGTAGAAATTAAAACATTGCACTGCAGCGTTTGCACTGTCATTTTTTAAAGGCTGTGCGTAATAGAAACCAGCGTGGGCTTCTGTTACAGTCAGGAACTCTGCTGGGCATAGTCAAAATCAGTAAAATTCTGAACTGGTTTGCAGGGAAGATGTTAAGAGGCATAAAATAAGAAAACCTCATGTCCGGAACATTCAGACATTTGTCCCAAGTCTTAACTGAGTGATCAGGAGCAGCCTGTGAGGGCTCTGTCTTTCCCAGGATGACCGCAAGTGTCTGTTTTTCCAAATACAGACGCCTTGTTGCCAAGGCTCACTGAAATTGTTGGAAGCAACAAATTACATTCAAGACCGAATGATCACATCTGGTTTTTGACTTTGGAGAAATGCTGGTGTTTCTTTGTTGGGACTGCAGAGCTTTGTTAGCCCAGCTGGATGTTATTTAGGAACTACTGCCCCGGGTGCTGCTTAGGAGTCTGCGCTTCCTGTCAGGAGCTGCTCCCGTGTCCGATGCCTGAGAACGAGCCTCTTCTCCAGGTGAGCAGCCGAAGCCAGGGCAAGGCCACAGCCCTCCCTCCAGCATGCTCAGGTCCAGACAGCCCTGCAGAGAGAGAACCAGCCTGGCTTTGGGCTTTGTCAGTACCAGGCACCTCCATGCTCTGCGTTCGCTTGAGCTCCCGGCAGTGCCGCGCTGGGCCCTGCCCACCCAGCCCCGCAGTGGTTGGGGGTCCAGGCTGCTCCTCCTCCCAGGGCTGCACAGCAGCACTCACACCAGCCCCTTAGGAAATAACAAGAGCTGCTTTTATCCCGACCCAGAAGTCTGTCTTGTTCCGCATTTCACGGTGCCACTGGGAGGATTACTGCTGTTGAAATGAGATTTAAGTCAACACTGAATTGTCAGGTCCTGAAACATAGGATTATGCAAGTAAGAAAACCTTCAGGTTCATGGTTGAATTTATTGAAATACTTACTTATCCTCTTCATTAGGAAACATCTCAGGATTTAACTGATGCAGAACACACATTGAGGTAGTTGAAAGCACCTGCAGTGTTTTGATCAAATAAAGGAAATTACGTCTGATGAAGTGGATTTTTAAAGAAGAAGAAATCCAGTGTAGTGTAGCTCCTGGAGGGCTTCACCCTGCCTCTGGCAAGCTGCTTCCTCAGATTGCCTTTTCGTTATTCTCCACTCACTGGATGAACTTCTCAGCTCTCAGCCCTGGAGATCCCAAAAAGTTCTCTGTCTTTTCAGGGGCAGGATGGTGGGCGCGGTAGTGCTGCTCTGATGGGAGAATGCTGGTGCTTCTGAAGTTTGCTGACAGGAGTGGTGGTGCTGGAGCGGGCTGGGGGAAGGGGCCAGCTGGGGAGCAGGTTTGGATCCAGCTTCATCTCAGAGCACGTCAAGTCCCGTCAAGTTCCTGGAAAGACTCTCTTCAGCTCCAGATTTCTCTGGACCTTTCCTAACTTGGCAAAATAGTACAGAGACTTAGCAGAAAGAGAGAGAGTGCTGTTTGAAAAGAGAAGCAGTTCTGGGAGGAAGCAAAGCTGGTTACTTTTTGTTGGTGCAATTTCACTGAATTTGCATGGGTTAATTCCAGGCTTACATAGAGACATAAATGGTTGTGGAATTGAGATTTAAATTTGAAAGAGAAGAATTGCAAAGTATGGAAGTTGCCCTTCGTACACGTGCACACTGCCCACCCCCTGTGCCAGCTGCATGGGAGGGCATGTGTCCATGTGTGCCCAAGGGACCAGGAGCGGCTGGCATAGAAGGGGAGCTGTGAGGACGTGGAAGGTGCCACCTCTGTTGAGGGGACATACCTGTGGGAGCAGGAGGAGCAAGCATTCCATTGAATCTGAGGTGGAACTGGGCAGTTTGTTGAGGCAGGTCATGGGCAGGAGTCAGCTCAGGTGCGAGGGGCCTGTGGTATCCCTGGGGGACAGGGTTGTTTGTGTGTGGACATGCTGGAAAACCCCACAGTCCAGGAGCAGCCCGCAGAGCTGGGTAGCCACTGGTGTAGTGGGTAACTACCACTTTGCAGGAGTAAAACTCATTGTTTTCTGCTCTTCTCAAGTTGTTCTTGTCTCCTGGCCATGGGTGGAATTGCTGTCCAAGGGCAGCTTACCCACATGCTGAACTTCAGGAATATCAGGAGCCCTGTGGCATTTGAGCCCCCAGCAGTGTTAATGCTGCTTCAGCTTCCAGCTTTTCCAGTGTTGTTTTCCCTTTCCCTAACCTTTCTCTACATGTTTGTAAAACATCCTCACTATTGAAAGCAGAAACACAAGCTGGTCAATAAACATCATTCGTGTAAGATTTCGAGGAGACACAAGAGTGAGTTTTAACAAACATGACTAGTCCAGCCTTTGTACATGCAAGGGGAACCTGAGGAATAACCATGTGTGGAAGTGTGCATGAGCAGGCAGAAACCCATGGTGAGTTTGTAGTGGTGGGCACACTCTGGGAGCACAGACTGATAATGGAAGAAGGAAATTTCTTTATCCTGGTGGGATTCAGTCTAAAAACCTGTACAGATTCAGTGCTGGTATTTGATACTGGATGAGGAGGAGGTTGTGAATTGTTAATTTGAGAGCATCTTTCTAGCCTTGTCTGGCTCAGGGGGAGGTTCTCCCTCTCCAGGAGCCTGGCAGGTTTTTAGATGTGCAGTAACCACCACAGCAGTGTCAGGAACAGCAGAGTTTTTCTTCATTTGTTCTGTTATATAGGAACAAGAGTGTGCACATTTAACTGCGGTCTTTTGAAAAGAATAGGCAGAATGAAATGTTTTCTGGGTCCTTGGGGCTCACTATAAACTGACACTGGTGAAGCAAATACTGAGTGGAAAAGAAAGTGTTCACTTGATTGGGCTCTTTGTGCAGAATTCGGCTGTCAGCATGCAGCAGCTCGGAGCGCATTGTGCCGTGAGACAGGGCATGCTGCAGCTGGACAGGCTGCTGCTTCTGCTGTCCCTTCCCATTTTTTACAGTGCAGTCAGGGTTTAGAGCCATCTGTAGATGGGAAATTGTGCCTGGAATTCAGCTTTCTGGTTGTAGGATGTGTTCAGAGAATCATCTGCATTGAATAACCTTGCTTGTCTGGTGCCCTGGTAAAATCTTCCCTGCAGTGAGCTGAGTCAGGACATAGCCTGGATGTCTGCAGTGTCTGTAACCAAATAAAAATGCAGGTGAGGTGGGAAAGCCCCTGACTGAGCAAATTGGAAGGGTTAAAGAGTGCTCACTAAACACTCCTTAGAGGAAACAGAAGAGTCAGTTCTTTGTGTCTACTGTGTTGTTATTTACTCCTCTTGGTGGTTGAACGCTGGCTGCACCTCATGTCTGTGGAGCAGAGTGAGGTACTTCCCTTGCACAAGGCATGCAGGTGATGGATGGGTGGTTATATATGGCAGCTTTAATTCCCAGTAAAGTGCCTTAAAATGCAAAGCTGTTGTTGACAGTGGAGCACAAAGAATTGTTTCATAGAAAAAAAGTTAATTTTTGATTTAAATATTTCCAGGTGATACTGGAGATGTGTGGTGGGGTTGGTCAGTCCAGGGAACACGTTGCCAGGCCAGGCATTTGTTGCACAGAAGTGACTATGTGTGGAGCTGCAGCTGGCAGCACAGAGTGAGCTCACTGCAGCCAGGACCAGTGTTTGGGTTTTTTTCTGTGGCTGCACTGAACAGGAGGAAACAGGGCAATTTTTATGACAGTAGCACCATGTAGCATTGGTTAAAACTGGCTGGTTTTGGAAATGATTTTAAGCTCTCAGGGGCAGGAATCTCCAGACTGCAAAGTCAGCTCAGATTTCATTGTGATGGAAGTAAAACTACCTTGTATTCCTAGTGGCACCAGCAAAGGTTGGGGCAGCGTAGGGTTGAACAGTTGTTTAAAACACTGCTGGGAAAAGTACTTAGAAGTATTTAAACTTCTGGTCCCCCTGCCCCCCTGCCAGTAACTTTTATTAGCTTATTTGCAAATTGTATTTTGTGTTCAGAAAACCCTTCTGGTGATCAGTTTGTGAATGTGGAGATGGAACAGGGAGCACATGGAGGTCATATCCATGCTCTCACCTGCCAAAGGCTGGAATACACTGAACAGCATTGGTTGAACAATACCACAGAACTGCTGAGGGGAGACAGGTTTGCAGGAAAACTTAGTGAACTCTTTGGGAAGACTGAACCTAAAGGCATATAAAATGTGTGAGTGTTGGTGAGGAAGACACTTTTCTGCATGAAATTGTTAAATAAGCAACAGATCAATTCAAATGTGTGTTGAATAGAAGATGGATGCGTTAAAGAAGGACCCTTTTCCACAAGTGAAAGGTCTGGGGGAGGTACTCAGAGGTAGCACAAAGGTCCCAGGAAAGGCACCCATGGGTGACAGGCACATTCAGAGCTCATGGAGATGGAGATATCACAGGGAAATAAGAAAAGAAGTAGCCAAAGGGGAAGAGGAGGTGATGACCCCTGGCGTTCCTCAGCACTCTGAAATAAAAGGTGTAAGAAGGTGATTAAGTCTCTAACTAGAAGAGAAGACAAGGCAGGAGAGAGAAAAAAATTAAAGGGAGGGACCGAAGAGAGACAAAAGGCGTGAAGCTGAAGAGGTCAGATGCTGTTAGACCAGCTGGCAGATAACACAGCAGAGAGGGCTCTGTTTGACCTGTGTGAGCAGATGGGAGGGGAAGGGGAAGCAAGAGTGAAGCACAAGACACAGGAGCTCAGGAGATACTGGAGGATGTAGTGTGCAGACAGGCTCCAAGATTCCTTGACACAATGTGTTTGTTCCCAGGTTCTGACAGCTTTTGCAACAGATCTTTTGCACCTAGATCCAGACGTGGTTACTGGTGTGATTAAATGTATCTGAAGAGAAAACTAACACTTGTTGATGGATTTATTATTTTTTACCATGGAGGACGGAACACCTAGTTTTGCCTTGGTGGAATTCTTTAGCATTTGGCTTCATTAAGTCCAGCACTGAAAATCAGAAGGAAAGTGAGGTCTCCTGTTCGTGTTTAGTCCATTGACTGAAGACACTGTTAATGTCTGTAATAATGTAAAATATTTCTGCACAGCATTTGTCACATATTTATGGTTTAGATGTTTCTGGTGATTTTAGATACCTCAGTGATTAGACACTGAAAAAGTAGCAACAGTGGAAGGTTGAAGTTACATGTTATACTTGTCAACTGCTTTGCTCTGGGCTGTGCACACACTGTAGACTGTTTGTGTATATATGTGTGCTCGTTGTATATTATATATATTATATGTCATATACATATATGTATGTATATAAGCATCACAGATGAATGACACAGGCAGGGTTCCCTGAAGCCAGGTGAGGGACAGGAGCTGTAAACCTTCAGAGCTGGTTTGCTCTGTGCTGCCCCAGCAATGTGGGGTGCAGGAGCCCCATCCCCGTGGCAGCAGCTCTCGGGAGATGTGGGGTGGTCACCTCCCGGGGTGGCTGCAGTGCTGCAGGCAGGATGGAGCCTGCATGGAGCCTGCATGGAGCCTGGATGGAGCCTGCATGGAGCCTGGATGGAACCTGGATGGAGCCTGGATGGAGCCCGGCCTCATGCCCTGCCGCTGAGCTGAGGTGGCTCCAGACCCAGGCAAATGCTGTTTCAAACTGCTTGAAAGGATCTTGGAGTGTCAGGAGATCTGGTATCAGAATTGCTCTGAGGTTCCTGTGATGGGTTTGGATTGTGGTGACAGCGTTTGGCACACAGGTGGGGAGAGGTGGTGGTGTTCCTTAGCTGTGAGCAGACAGGCCTGTGGTGCTGGGGAGCCTGCACACGTGTGTGTGTGTGTGTGTGTGTGTACACAGGTTGTCTGCTTATCTGCTGTGTAGGTAGCCAGAGGTGTTCCAGCTGTTAGGTCATTTACTAATCACAGTGTGTTGCTTGCTTCTGGTGTTCTGTCTATATCACATACAGTTTTTTCAGTCAGGCTGGTTTTCAAGTTTTTATGCACTTGCTCTCTTTGGCATTGTTTGACCAGAGCAGAGACCAAGAGAAGCCCCCCCATGAGCACAGGAGGCAGAGGCAGGGGAAGTGTCCCTGTTTTGTTGAACAGGAACCAGGCTTTGGGGTAAGCAGAGAGTTTTGTTTCTTCCAAAGATGTGAGGGACACACCAAGTGATTTAATTTTGATTTCTCTTCATGTTCTTTTCTCTTATTAACTGCAGTGGTTTGAAAAATAACTGAGCTCAGTATTAGTCTATTTTATTTCACATGAATTTTTGAAAATTAACTATATGATATAAATTACATAAATTATGTCAGAATGACTTTCTAGGTTTTGCACTTTATCCACTGCTGATTCCAGCAGGGCTCTGGAGGTCAAACATCCCTTCCCTGTCTGACTTTTCTGTCTCTGTGCAAATGTTCTGATCTAGCTGTGGTTGGCTGGGGGGTTCCCTTGGTTTGGATGTATGACAGGCGTTACTGCTGCATACAATTTTGCAGTACTTCGATGGTTTGGTTTTAATATTTTTTGGAAAGTAATGTTCATCTACTTCCATCCCCTGTATACACTGGCTTACACTGGAGGGGGCCGCCAGGAGTCTTTGAGGGGTGTGACAGAGACACCTTCCCAAGGCCTGGAGGCAGCTCCTGGAGCTGTCACCGCTCAGGCCTGGCAGCAGGGCACAGCCCCAGGGCTCCAGTCTGCTTCACAGCACATCACTGCCCATGGGCACCTCTGCCCAAGCATGAGAGCTTGGTTTGGGACCACAGAGAGTTGTTATCATCATGGTACACCCTGTGGCCCTGCCTGCAGCAGGGATTTAAAGTGACCTTTAGACACCAACAATTTCATCCCGTGCCTCTCAAATCCTTGGCATGCTATGGAGTATTCCAGTAATTGCAGCGGCTGATGCTGAGTGACTCCTCCAATTTTTTTTTTAGGCTGTGTATTTTGTGTGTTGACTTTGGGTTTGTACACAACAAGGAGCCTTCAGAAGCTGCAAAGACCTGTTGTGAATTAAGAAGCTACTTTATGCTTAAACAAATTAAAAATAGTAGTTGCTAAAAATACGCCCATATTTAATATTTAAAATCTGGAAAGCACTGCTGGATTTTATCATTGTCTGGAGTACAGCCATGGGTCAGTTGTCCAGCACCATCTGTAGTTGTTCCATTCTTTCCTCTCTGTTCTGTTTAAATGACAAATAATTAAGTGTTACTGAGTGACTGTTCAAGTTCTCTCTTGATCACCTGACAAATTACTTGGTTCAGCTTCTGCTCCCTAATGTTGTGTAAAAGCTGTCTGAGCCCTGGGAGCTGCAGAAGGCAGGGATTCCCAGAGGCAGTGGGGCTGTGGCAGGGAGGGATTCCTGGAGGCAGTGGGGCTGTGGTGGGCAGGGATTCCCAGAGGCAGTGGGGCTGTGGTGGGCAGGGATTCCCAGAGGCAGTGGGGCTGTGGTGGGCAGGGATTCCCAGAGGCAGTGGTGCCATGGAAGAGCGGGATTGGCTTTTGGGAGCAGCACATCTCCAGGTGCCCTGAGGTCTTGGGCGTAATGATGAGCAAAGCTGTCACCTTGAACTTGTTTCTTTGTAGGGAGGTTGTGGGGTAGAAAGTTCTCATTTGCTATTTCACTACTTTTCCTGTTTTACTACTTTTAGAGTGGGTCAGGTCTCATGTTAAAAAAAAAAAGGTCAGGGAAAAGAGAGGGCTTCAATATTTGTTTGATTTCCTTTTAATACTCAGAAATAAGTTGTTTCCTGTCATAGATCTAAGTGAAATATATTAAAAGAGAATTTAGGTTTTTGAAGAGCGAGCACCTGTAAGGTAGCCCTGCAACGCAGCCCCGAAGCTGATGCTCTCATCTCTGGAGCTTTGATTCTGCCTCACACATGCTGAACTTGGGGAAAAAGTGCTTCTGCAGTGAGATCATGATACGCCAGTCCTCGCTCTGAATGTTCCTGTTTGTTTCATCAGCTCGGTTGGCTCCCACACATGGAAAGTTTTTCATTCCCCACCAGCTATGTGGCTGAACACTTCAAGTGAGAGTGTTTGAGTCTTCAGGTCATGGGCGTGTGTTTGAGCTCGCACACACACAGATAGTATCTGCAGAGGTGGCATTTCCCTTCAGCTCAGCGTGTGTGCCAAGGGTAGTGGCACTGCCAAAATGTCCTACCACGACAAAAAACTGCCAGTAGCAGAAATCACAGATTCATTTAGGCTGGAAAACACCTTCAAGATCATTGAGTCCACGCTGTACCCAATCCCTACCTTGTCCCCAACCCAGAGCACTGCGTGCCGCCTCCAGCCCTTCCTGGGACCCCTCCAGGGATGGGCACTCCAAACCTCCCTGGGCAGCCCCTGCCAATGCCCAACCACCCTTTCTGTAAAGAAATTATTCCTGAAAATGCTGCTTCCTACACAAGGTCTGCGTCTGTAAAACAAATGCTACTCCTCTTTTCTTGTTATCATTGGTTGGGGTTTTATATCTTCCTCCTGAGGAGCCTCCTGCCCGGCCCTGTGGCGCCGAGCTTCCCCCGAGGAGCAGAGCGCTGCCGCCGCCTGCACAGCTCCGCTTTGGAACAGGACATTGCAGTTGTCGGTGCCCATGCGAAAGTAAGCAATCAAAGGGAATTCTGACTGTAGAGTAGTGTTTTGGCATGTTTTGTGACTATTTAACTTTAGAAAAATAAATCCTGCCACCGGTGTTTCCGATTAGTCCGTGCGCACCGACCTGCTCTGTTCACAGCTGAGACAGCGTGGCAAGGGCAGATGGGTCTGCACCTCTGTGTTCCTGTGCCCATGTGCTCTGCAAGGCCTTACCAACACTGAAAAACAGCTTCTGCAGTTTACATGTTCTTTCTGCTCCTCTGGTGTCATTGTCACATATTCTATAAGCTTTTCTGAGTGTTTTTGCCTTCAATGCGTGACTGACAGGGTTGAGCTTTTCAAGGTTTTTGCATCCAATATTCACCTTGCAGATGCATTTCTGAGTGCACAGAGGCTCTCACCTGGTCCATATTCCTACAGTGAAGGTCTCTGTGTGTGTATTTGTTCTAAGAGTTGCATTTTTAAAGGTAAAACCTATGCAGAGGCTTTAACAGAGAGAGGCTGGAGAGCTCCTGAGAGCAAGCAATGTTTCCTGGTAACTGTAATTATATTTGCACTGCGCTGGTGCGGACAGAGCAGATAGATACTGTCTTTATTTGCACACTGCCTTACAGTGGGTCTTTTGTTCTGTCATTTTACTGTCATTTTGTTTCATGTGGAAAGTGAGCAAGGCCAAACCTCTGGAGTAGAAGGTAGCAGGGGTGCAGAGTGTGTGATTACAGCAGCGCTGCCTGTTAGAGACACTTAAATGAGTGCACACATCCATCAGGCAGCTTTGTGAAATATTGATCTGCAATATCAGTGTTAGGAGGCCTGGAAAGCACTTAGTGCAGGAAATTATTCCTGAGCTGTACGAGAAAAAGAGCTGTGAGTGATACAGGGCCTGTTGAGCCCTCTGTCCTGCCTTCCTCTCTCTCAGCAGTGCAGCACAGAGCTGAGCAAAGGAATTCAGCATCGGTATGGGCTGAAACTTCCAGTTTTGGTTAATGCTTCCATGCCCGATGTTAATGATTATTGGATCATGTCATGGGCGTGTCAGCAGTGGAGCCAGACCCTGACCCCAGGGCACGGAGGCTGGACAGTGTCTCGTTACTGGTGGGGATGGCGAGGCCCAGCTGACCACCCAGCTGACCACCTGAAATGAGAAATTCAGTGCTCGTGCTCTGTGTGCTCCCTCGCAGCCCCGCCGTCCCTCTGTGCACAGCAGAGCTTCCCTGCCCCAGCTGGCATGTCCTCCACTCATTCTTGGTTTTCCATGGAGCTGTGAAGTGCTTCAGGGCTGGGCTTGGTTTAGTTAGGCTTTTCTAAAGAAAGGTGACAAGTGTGTCCCAAAGGTGCAGTGGAATTGTCGATGCCCGTGAACTCCCCGTGCTGCTCCAGCGAGGCCTCTGGCCCTGCCTCTGCTCCCGGGCTGATTCCCACAGGGACTGCAAGGGTGTTTATTTGGTTAGGAACCTTTTACTGTGCCTCAGCGAACACTTGCAAGGTAAAACAAACCTGATGTGTCAGCCTTTGTTTACCTGCGACACTTTCCCTTTCCTACCCTTGCTTGCTTCAATTTGTTCTTTGTTAAAGACTTTTAACTCTCCCTTTGCCTTCTGATATCAAATACATCAACATTTTTTGGTATCTCTTTTTTTGTCCCTGAAGTCTGAATTACTTTGATCCTCACTGTAAGAATTTTTGAACTATGAACTTAGTTTACTAAGTTTTTTTATTTCTCTGCTGCTGTACCCTTTTTTATTTATATCCTTTTCTTCCCTCATTTGCCTAAGCAGTAAAAAACTATTAGTCAAGCTTGTCACCAGTTGGCCATGGTTTGGTGGCTTTCTTTATCTAGCTTCTGATTACTTCAAATTTGTCTTTTCTCTTGCCTCTCTGGATAGCGTTGTAAAATCTTGGGTTTGTGGTTTTTTAGTCCCTTTACTAACACCCAGTGCTGTTACCCCCTCATCAGTGATCAGGGCAGACTGTATTTCAACAGTAATGGGTATTTCCGTTGCCATCAGGGAAACGAGATCTTCCTTTCAACTTTCCTCCCTGCTCCTGCGGCTTCTGCAAAGTACCTCTATGGTCTAAATACCAACTGGCTTGAGAGCCACCACAACCATGGTAATTCCATCCCCAGCACAGTGTTCTCCGGGGGGTTGTTGCTGGTGTTTTCTTGTCCATCCCAAGCTGAGCAGTTGGAGCGTTCTCCGTGCTGAGGCAGGCGGAGGAGGAGCTGGTCTGCGGGTTAACGTTTGACTGGGGCAGCGTGTGCAGGATCCTGCTGTGTTTGTGCAGGGTTTGGTGCAGTGGGGCACCCAGGACAGTCTCCTCTGGCCAGTGCAGGGCCCGTGGCGTGTCCCATGCTGGCCGGCGGAGCGCCGCTCCCCTCCCGGCCCTCCCATCCATGGCGGTGTTCCGGCCCCTCCGCTCCCCTCCGCCCCGCTCTCATGCTCCCTTTTTTTGTCCAGAAGTGACTAAGCTTCCTGTTATTCCACTCTGTCAGTTTTTCCCCAATCCTGCTGTAGTGTTGGGCAATATTTACTTGCCAGCAGCTTCCTCTGCTGCTGTCCCGCTCCGCTCTGTCCTGTTCCCACATACCTCTCACTTTGTTATTTGTGGCCCTCTGGGATGTTCACATTCACTCCCTTGGACTTGTTTCCATTAAAGCCAGGATTTGTAAAGAGCCGTGAACCAGGAGAATGTTAACTGGATACTGCAGGAATGCACTGTGGAACATGTTTGGTCTGTGGAGGGAGAGCTGCACTTTGGTTCGTGATGTGAACATGCCTGGCGTGGATGCAGCCAGGGCAGCATCACCGCGTTGTCCTGAGCTACCTCAAGCTGATGGGTGCTGTTCATGTGTAGAGGAATTGTTTCTGCCTCGTTGGAAACCACAGGCACACTTTGATTTAGCAGGCCTTTCCTTCAGATGATGGGAAATCGAAGGAGCTTCTCAGCAGAGGGTTTTCCCTCTGGAGCTCCGAGGGCAGCCTGGAGGCATTGGCTGATGCTGTGGGGATGTGGAGGGTGACTCTTCCCTGGATGCTGGGCATGGCTGGTCAGGTGGGCTGAAGGTGTCTCTCATGAATCCTCTGAGTCCAAGGATGTGTCCCAGCCCCACACGGAGCCCTCTGCACCGAGGCAGGGTGGTCAGGTTCGGTAGGGACGTCGCCAGTCCAGCACCCTGCGGGGCTCATGCACCTGGCCCCCACCACGTGCCTTCACTGGGACCAGTAGCAGCAAACAGCCACGGCAGCCCAGTGCTGCTGGTGTAAAAATACCTCAGGAGGAATAAACAAGTTATTTTTGTGTATTAGGGGTGGCCATGCAGAGCTGACTCAGGGCCTTGCCTTGCTTATTCAGCTGGTCTAAATCCTGAGCATTTATATGAGCTTGAGGTGCTTCCCTTGCTGCTGGGAGGGTGGGATGGTGCCAGTGGGGCTTAAGGGGTGTCAGTGCCCCAACAGGGGCTGCTGGCTGCCAGGCAGTGCTGCTGTGTCACAGAGCAGTGGACATGTGAGTGCCAGGCCCTCCGGTCCCACACAGCACAGAGCTGCTGCCGGCTCGGGTGATGCTCGTGCCCAGGTACAATTAATCACACGGCATTGCAACAAGTGGTGAGTGAAACTTCACCTGGAGGCAAACAGGGACAGAGCTGGTAGGAAATGAATAGTGCCTGGCAGGGATTGTGTGTGAAAACTGACACTTAAATGTCATAGCATGGTTTCTCATATGTAGAATTAATGATCCCCAGGCTACAGCAGGGCTGGGTATGCCAGGGAAGGAGCATCTCCCTTTTGTTTTACTTTTTCATGGCACTTTATCACAATAACAAGTATACCCTTTAATTGTTTTAGTTTGCATGTGCTGAGTTCTGTCAATTACCGAATTCCAGGGTACCATGCCCATTAGGGTCCATGGGTTTTATAGTGGTGACATGTTCAGAAAAAAAGGCCCAGGCTAGCAATTCTACTTACATGATAATTATGACGTGGTAAAGAGTAAGAGGAGAAGAGCTGTGTTTGTTCTGTCTTGCACATTTAAGGAAAGATGCAAGGCTAGTTTTCTGTCAGCCTAATCTTTATCTTTTAATGATTGTTCTTTGATATTCACTTCAAACCAGACAGTATGAGCTTTAAAAAAAAATTGGTATTTAATTGCCAGCCAACAGAAGTAAAGAGGAAAGGTATGGGATAGGAGGGTGCCTTGGGGTGGGATGTGGTGGTCCCTGGCAGGGGCACACAGCAGTGCCCTTTGAGGGGGGAACTTGGCAGTGTCTGCAGGGGATGTGGCAATGCCCTAGGGTGGGGACATGGCAGTGCCCTTGGCAGGGGGATNGGCAGTGCCCTGGGGTGGGATGTGGCAGTGCCCTGGGGTGGGATGTGGCAATGCCCTAGGGTGGGATGTGGCAATGCCCTAGGGTGGGGACATGGCGGTGCCCTTGGCGGGGGGACGTGGCAGTGCCCTGGGGTGGGGACGTGGCAGTGCCCTTGGCAGGGGGACGTGGCAGTGCCCTGGGGTGGCACAACAGCACCGGGGGCTGTTGCTGGTCTGGGGGTGCCTGTGGGCGCAGGGCTCGCACGTTGCCCTCATAGGTGAATGTGGCTAGCTTCGTTAATTGCTCTTGAATTGCTGATTGAGTCGAGCAGAATCTCATTGCCATGGATCTCTTGTTCAGTGCAGTGCTGTCAGACTATGGGAAGGGGTGGAATTGCCTGCTCACAGCCCAGGAGGGGTGAGATGTGTGAGGAGCTGGGTTTCCCACTGACTCTGGGGCCGGTGGTGTTGCCTTGGGATGGTAGTGTTGCTCACTAATTACTGATTCATTAGTGTGTGAGTGCTCACAGCAGCCCCTGCCAGCCCAGTGAAGTCATCACACAGTGACACTTGTCAGCTCTGCTGGTGTGCAGGCCAGCTGCTCCCGTTAGGAGTACAGGTACAGTAAATTCCTGCTCTGTCTCCAGTGCAGTTCTGTGGGCTCCAGCAATCCCTGCCCACTGGGCTGAGGGCACCTTGGGGTGCAGAACCAGGGTCACATGAGTGGCTGTGCTCTGGGGGTTCCCTCGGAGCCGGGGCGGCAGGACTGTGTGCCATGGGGGCTCAGGGGTGCAGGGGCTTGTGCCTGTCCCAGGAACGTGTGTCTATCTCACTGCTCATGCCTCTGCTTTCTGCCACCGCTCCTGGGGCTGCCCTGACTCATTTTGAAGGGGTGTTTCGTAGGAAATCACTGTCTTGTCGAAAGTTCCCTCTTGTGGAAAACAGGTGGAATTTTTTCTTAGAAGTTGTTAAAGATTCCTTGGGGGTTTTTTGGGTATATTTTTTGTTTTTTCAAAGGAGAAATTCTTCGACTTTAATTAGTTCCTAAAATTCTTGTTGGACAGGGTCAGTGCTTTCTGTCTTACTCAAGTGCATTTGGTGGTTTGTCCTTTCAGTCACAGTGGGATTCTGGCTGGAAGAGGCATCCACTGGCCTGTAATGTGTCCCATTACTGGAAGCTCTGAGTGGTTTTCCTTCCATTCTTGTGTGAACTTCTTTTGTTCTTTGGGTTTGCAAGGCAGGGCAGCACTGGCTGGTTTCCCTCACACTTCCAGTCAGAGGCACTGTGGTGGTGACAGCCATGAACTAAACACAGACCTTCACTGTCAAACCTGTGGGTCACCCCACACGGCTCTGAGGGGCTCGATGTCCATGTTTTACCAGCTGTGACAGATGTTAGTGGTCCGTCAGCCCCCCATGGAAATCTGTCTCCAAGCTTAGGATTTTGTGGCACAGCAACATCAAACTAAACTGCTGTGGAACTGCAGTGCCATGAGGGTGATGTGCACCCTGCCTCCTGCAGTGGCCTGGGCGCCAGGTGTGCTATATTGGCCTCTCTTTTGTTTTATTGCTGAGTGGACTGAATGGCCCTAATTTGTTTATCATGTAAGCAAATGGTACAGAAAAGCCATAAGTGTCAAGTTTTTGGTTGCCAGAGGCAGAAGTTGGTGGCAGCTGCCAAAGGCAGCCTGTCTGTGGTTCTGGCACCCGCACAAGTCTTCCTGCTGCTGTGAAAGGCTGTGGGTTCTGTAATGCCCTAGAGCCTCGGTCCCAGTCCTGACAGCTCTCCCCATCCCCTCCATAGCCACTGCTCTGGGCTATTTTGGCAGTACTGGAGGTGTGTGGTAATTAAGTAGAAAGGTTTGGATGTGATCAAACAGTATGTATCCATCTTAGGCAGTTTATTGTGTTGTAAAATGTCTCTTGCATGTGTGGGGTCAGGGACCTGGAGCTGTTTGCATTCCTGAAAATCAGGTCACTTCTCCGTGCTCCTTTCAGGGATTTCACAGGATGCCCTGGAGGCCATGGGTTTTCCACCAGTAGAGCATGCCGGGTCTGTCTTGTCAGGTGCCAGCCAGCCCTTACAGAGCCACATGGAGCAGCAGAGCGCGTGGCCCAGCAGAGACTTCGGTGTGGCATTGCTCAAAGAGAGTCAAGATCATTTTTCATGCTGCTAATTCAAACTTGTGATCCTTTGTACACTCTTGGGGAAAGTTCTTCATGCTGAGAAAGCAGCTGTTGGCTTTTCCAGGTGCAAACAGCCTCTGCTTCCCACAGTGCCAATAACCCGCTCTGTACCTGTGCACAGGCACCTGTACTGTTGCTGTTCACCTGGGGAGGGTTCACTGGCTGCTTTCCACATTCTAAGGAAAGTGGCATCTCTGGGCAGAGCTCAGGATTAATTTGAAATCTTATGTCCAGGCTTTGATCCCCAGAACAGTTCCCGTTTGAGTGGCTGACCTTGGTTTCAGGGAAATGTTTTATTTACCTGTGAAGACAGGTGTGGGCAAATTTCTTCTTTCAGCAGAAATTCTTCCCCGTGAAGGGTGGTAAGTCTGGTGAGGCCCTGGCACAGGGTGCCCAGAGCAGCTGTGGCTGCCCCTGGATCCCTGGCAGTGCCCAAGGCCAGGCTGGACATTGGGGCTTGGAGCACCCTGGGATAGTGGGAGGTGTCCCTGCCATGGCACGAGGATTGGAACTGGGTGACCTTTAAGGTTACTTATAACCCTAACAAGTCTGTGATTCTATGAAATTTCCCATTAGAGCTTTTCCTCTCAGAGTGCTTTGTTTCATCTGTGCTCAGTTTTAAACTGAAATCCTATTTTGAAATGATGTTTAATAAACTTCCCAAATTTCAGTCAGAATTTATTGTTTAACTTCATTTGAATAAAATAATATTTTAATAATTACTTTTCCCACCAATGTTGGGGAATTAATTATTTTTAAGTCAATAACATATTTGCCTGACAAATATATTCTAACTGTATTTAAATTGTATTTAAAACAGCATGTCAAATGCTGTACTTGCTAAAAACAAGGAAAAAATAGAACTAAAAGGATAACAAGAAAACAGGGAGAGGTATAATTCTTAGGTAGACCCTGTCAATGAAAACCCCAGACGTGTGGATGTGCTGGCATTTCAGGATACGATTCCAGCAGTGATTTCCAGTGTCTGGGGTGCGGGGCTGCAGTTCTCAGTAATGCTTTTAGAGCAGCCTCCCTTCCATAAAAGCCCAGACATAAAAACTGACAGCCATTGACCTTCAGCCTGCTGGAGGAGGCCGTTGGTGTGCTGTTGGGCAGCAGAGAACAATTTATCGACGTGCCGTTAATTTTTGTGTTGTTCAGCACTGCCCTGAGGCACAGCCGCGGCTGCTGGCAGCTCCTGCCCGCTGACGTCTGCTCCGGAGCATTGCAGTGCTGTCCTCACGTCACCTGCGGCCCCAGCCCTCCGCAGCCAAGGTGTGCCTGGGCCGGGGGCGGCTCACAGCTGCCGAGATTTCCGTGTGCCCTTTGCTCAAGCACAGCCCTGCAGGGCAGCCAGGGGGAAGTCTCAGAAGAAGTTAAACACCACCACTGTGAAAATACAGTGGTGAAAGTCCTGGGTGTTGTGAAGGATAGTAGTGCATCAAAGTTGAGGGATCGCTTATCTTTCCCCCTCTTCCACCTAGTCCTTGTTTTGGAGCCCGTGTACCCCAAGCCCTTGTGCACATCTGGAAGGGGTCACTCTGTCCCTGCTCACATCCAGCTGCTGGCGGGGGATGCGAGTCCTATCAGAAGGGCCATGTGTCTTGTCTGATGGGGCAGGGGGGGACACCAGGCTGGGGCTACACTGTGGCCATGGGCAGCTCTGGGAGCTAAAGGCAGCCATCAGGGAGGCCCAGGCTGGGGTCCCTGTGCAGGGGTGCCTGTGATGGGCTCAGTCCTGAGCTCTGTGCAGAAGGATCAGCACCTTCTGTGATGGTGCCTCACCCCTCTCCTGCCGCTTGTTTGCCTTTTCTGTTCCAGGGCAAATTTCTTGTGAAGGTTCTGTGTAGTGTACTATGTCATGCCTGTGCAGTTTGGGGAAGAGCTTTATAACTGGAGCAGCAGAATGGCACCACTCCTGCCAGAGAGGCACAGCTGGACTGTCCCACCTCGTGTCTCACCTGCAGGCGAGCACAGAGGCAGCAGCAGGGAACAGCAAAATCAGAAAAGCAAGATGTTATTTTTAAACTACAGAAATTCCATTTAAATACAGTCCCACTAACAAAGAATCGTCCTGCACACAGACGTGTGAGTGAGAGCACGAGTGACCCAGGTGGGTCACCTGCCACCACCTCCCTGTGCACCAGGCAGGAGAGGCTGAAAATGCCACTGTGCTGCAAAACCAGATGAAAGCACTTCCATCTAGGGTATTTTACCTGGGCAAATATCTGCCTCAGAACTCAAGTTTGATAACTAATAAGAATACTCTGCTTGAGCCAGTGGGACAGTGAAGCACGTGCCCTGGGCAGCAGTGACAAGGACGGTGGGAGCAGCCCTGCAGCCAGCCATGGCAGATGCTGAACCACTTTCAAGTTACATCAGTGATGTAAAAAAATCCATGAGGACATAGATGGTGCCCTCCCTCCTGTGGGATTCCCTTTTTAAATTTGCCATAAATAGCACTGACCTGTTCCAGCGGCTCTGCTGAACAAGGGCCGTGTCCTTTTTGTTTGCTCCCCCAGTTTAGATGCAGCATTTGACAACATGCCCACTTTCTGTCATATCACCAAATACACTAAACAAATCATAAGCCCGAAAATATTATTAAATATTAATTATGCTGCAGCACACCCATTAAACAGTTGCAATGACAGACCTTCTGCTCACAGCAGGTTTCAGTCATTCCCTTGAAGTGCTGAGAGCCTGAGAGCAGCAGCAGGAGGCAAAGGGGCTGGGTTCAGGCGGAGTCACTGGCAGGGGATTACAGCTGTGAGCAGGAGTGTGGATCAGTCCCGGTACCTGCTCAGCACCATGCTGTTCCGGCCCTTGCTGCTGGGCACCGCGGGAATCTGCACCCATAAACAGATTAAATCTCCCCTATATTTGACTTGATCTGGACATAAAGCCATTCATTCTCCTCTTAAATTGTGAGTTATTACACGCTTGAGTGAGGATCATATGGATTACCAGAGATCGCTCTAAAAGGATTTGGTGGCATTGGAAGTTCAAGGAGCAGCTGGAGCTCTGGCTGGGAACAGCTCGTGGTTCGCAGTGGTGCTGTGACCCTCGTGCTGCCCCTCGGGCTGGGGGGAGGCTGCTCCTTCTGTACCCGCCTGGAAAAACCTAATTCCCTCGTGTCCTAGGGTACAGCACTGGCTGGGGGCAGGTGGAGGGGTGCTTGGGAGGAAACGTGGTAGTGCTCAATCATGGGCTGCAGAGTTTGTGTGTCCTGGGAGTGTCCTGATGGATTGATACATACATTGTGTCTGTACAGACATGTGGTTATACAATCATTTGTAATAATACCAAGATCAACCACAAACTGTATTGAATATTTATGTAAATTTTAAAAACATATAAATTTTTTAATACATAAATATAAATAAAATTTATAAAAGTTAAAGAATTTATATAAATACTTGTACGTCCATATGTGGTTGATGCATTTGCTAATGCTGTTATGAAATGAGAATTGGTGGTATCCCAGCAGCCACCTTACCCAGGGTTGGAGTGGCTAGGGCTGGACAGGTGCTCAGCTGACATCACTGTGGGTGCAAAGAAAAGTGGCACAGGTGTTAATGTCCCCATCTGCATCCTTATCCCATCCCCATCCTTATGCCACTGTTCTGGCACTGGGGATCATTTCTGTGCTTCCTTGGGCCCGAAGAGGAGGAGGGACCCGCAGACGGCAGGAGCAGCAGAGAGGGTTTTGCTGCTGAACTGATGTCTTTCCTTCTGTTTCGTGCTGGCAGTCTGCTTGCTCTGTTTGCTTTTTTCTTTCTTTTTTTAAATCCTGTTGTATTTCATGGCAGTAGGACAGCTCCCATAGGAGTGCTATTAGCTGTGCAAGCCAAATGAGCCATTAGAGGGGTTGAGGCTTTTATGTACAAGAATCACACACAAAGACGTCATTAAGTGGTCACTTTGGTGTGTTTTCCTATGAAAGGATTCACTTAAAAGTGTCTACAGAGTGCTGCCATCAGTATCCCTGTGCCACAGCAGCAGCCCTGGAGGGAGCTGAGGGGGCTTCACCGGGGAGATGCCCCCACTTCCTTCCCCTGGAGGTGTGTGTTTTCCCCCTGGCATTCTGCTTGCACGTGAGAGTTGTTTGGGAGTATCCAAGCCCACAGCACCTCCTCGGCAGGCTGTGGGCTGGGGGGGCTGCAGGGTTTGGCCCTGAACCAGCTGCTGGGGAGAGGTCCCACAGTGCCAGAGCTGGGGTGCAGTGACCCCTCCAACAGGTGCTGGGCTTGTCTCCGAACAGGCTGTGCATCAGCCTTGTGGAGAGCTTCAGTGGCTGCAGTGCTGCCTCTGCCTGGCTTCAGAGGTGTAAGCGCAGCCCCTGACTCGTGGCACTGCAGGCTGCCTGCTTCGAGGCACTCACATAGGCCCCGTAATGCATTAAAAAAGTTTCTCTGAATGTGGCAAACAGCCTCAACACAAAGTGCCTGCAAACAGTTTATTTTTAAAAAGGAGACATAGCTTACATGGAGTTAAATGTTTTCCTGTAAAACACATGGGCATCAGGATAAATAGTTTTACCATTTACAGGCAATAGTTGATGGTATGTAGCAGCCATCCTCCTGCTCGGGTTCAAACGCGCCGGGTCAGGAGGAATTTGTACTCCCTAACAGAGGGAGGTGTTTGGGTGTTTGTTTTGGATCAGGAGCGTTCTGTGTGTTCCAGCTGCGCTGCTGGGCTGTGGCTGCTGGTTCTGCAGCTCCTCAGCACAGGGGGCCAGCCCCAGGCAGCCCCCGGCCGAGGGAGCTCCAGCAGCAGCCAGTTAGTACCACAGCATGGTCAGAACATCCAAAAGTGTTTGAATTGACTGAAAATTATGTCAGTCATTAATAATAGTGATGGGGTAGTGCGTGTTCATGCAAAACAGGTGGGATGTGCAGCACTCACTAGAGTCTCTGCTGGCCGCAAGATTTTTCTTCTGTCTTTGGAAGGTAGTCTGTTAAATGTTAGAGGGTTAGCTACATTAGTAGCTACTTGAAAGTACAGAATCACAGACTCAAAGATTGGTTTGGGTTGGAAGGGACCTTAAAGCTCATTTTGTTCCACCCCTCTGCCATGGGAAAGGAGCCTTCCACTGCACCAGGCTGCTCCAAGCCCTGTCCAGCCTGGCCTCTAACACTGCCAAGGATGGGACATTCATCCATCTCTTGGGACTCTGCTGGCATAGAAGTGCTCCAGAGAGCCCCTCTGCGTGCTGCAGGTGGTTACAGACCATGGTAGCTGCCCAAGACAGTCAGCAGAAATTGCAGCTGCTTCTGTTGAGTGCTTTCATGTTTGTAAGCCAGATTCTTTGCATCCTGAGGCATTGAGGTTCTCTTCTGGACTCAGTGGTAGCAACAATGGCAGCAATGCTGGGTGCAGGATCAAATATTTAACCATCAGCTCACATGTTTGCTTGAAATCCAGAGCAACCCTATGGGGCTGCTGTTTGTTTCACTTTGGTTTTAGTTTGGAGTCAGTGAAAGCAGAGTCTAGGCCACCGTGTTTTCCTGGGGCTCTCAAAGCCTGGTTTTACCTGGTACACAAGGTGCCCCACACACATTTCCATCGACGTGGGGGCTTGGCGCTGGCTGTGGGCAGAGGCAGCTCCTGGTGCTGTCGCAGCGATCCTGCTTTGCTGTCCTGCATTTTAAACTCTGTTGCCACGCAACAGCTTTTAATTGGATAATTGTCTCCGGGTCATGCTGAGCAACGATGTACACTACACATTTGAGTAGAAAGGTTGTTGCATCAGTGTGGTCAAGGTGATCAGCACCCACTGGTGTCTGCAGAGCAGCAGGCTCCACGCTCCTGCGTGAGCTGTGCCAGCGAGAAGGGCAGCTCTGCCTGCAGCGTGGGGCTGGGACCTTGGGGAGAGCCAGGGGTTATTCCAGGGATGTCTCTGCATGCAGGGAGCAGCACGTTCCTGCTCTCGGCTCTCTTGCCCTGGACTTCTATGGCGATGCTTTCATGGCAGGGTGTTGCTGGATTGATGGAAGCCAAGAAGCTTTCCCGTTCTCCTTTGAGCAGCAGTTCGTGTAGGACCAGGCGCACAGGGGCGCCGCCAGTGCTGGGGAGATCAGGTTGTGCTACTGCAGTGATACAAAAATAGCATGAATAAACAGACCCAGCGGGTTGGTGCGGCTCAGAGCACAGGCTTCCCCAGAGCAGCTGCATTTCTGCCAGCTGCCCATACAGGTGTGCGAGGGTGCCGGGGTTACCCCAGCCAGCAGCACAGGTTGCCCTGGGCAATGTGGCATCAGCGCCGGCCCGGGGCAGGCAGTGAGGGGCACACAGTGGCCTGCTGGCTCTGGGTGTGTGTGCTGCTGCGGGAGGATGACATCAAGCAGCGACTGCAGGATTGCTGAGCTCCGTGTGCACTCTGGCATTTATCTGTGACAGCAGTAACTGGGATTTTTGTTTAGACTCTGTCCATACAAAATCCTCCTGTATTTCTGCTTTGGCTGAGCTCGATCTGCTGATGCTCCCCGAACCTTCAGCCCCTCCTGCGGAGCATGGCCCCTCTCCAGAACCGTGGGCTGTGTCCCAGCACTGTCAGTGTGTGATCAGCGGACAGGAGCAGGAACGCGCACTCAGCAACGCTCTGCCGCGCTCCCCGCCAGGCTGACGGGGTGGGACTGCGTGTGTCCCACTGCTGTGCGTGTCCTGTGGCTCTGTGTGTCCCATGGCTCTGTGTGTCCCACTGCTGTGTGTGTCCTGTGGCTCTGTGTGTCCCATGGCTGTGTGTGTCCCACGGCTCTGTGTGTCCCATGGCTGTGTGTGTCCCACTGCTGTGTGTGTGTCCTGTGGCTCTGTGTCCCACTACTGTGTGTGTCCTGTGGCTCTGTGTCCCACTGCTGTGTGTGTCCCATGGCTCTGTGTGTCCCACTGCTGTGTGTGTGTCCTGTGGCTCTGTGTCCCACTGCTGTGTGTGTCCCATGGCTGTGTGTGTCCCACTGCTGTGTGTGTCCCCATGGCTATGTGTGTCCCACTGCTGTGCATGTTCCATGGCTCTGTGTGTCCCATGGCTCTGTGTGTCCCACTGCTCTGTGTGTCCCCATGGCTGTGTGTGTCCCCATGGCTGTGTGTGTCCCATGGCTGTGTGTGT
>VZRF01001881.1:551992-564338 GCA_013396875.1 Vireo altiloquus
TGTGTGTCCCCATGGCTCTGTGTGTCCCATGGCTCTGTGTGTCCCATGGCTCTGTGTGTGCCCCTCACAGCCCAGAACCCCTCGGGGTGGTAGAGCAGTGCTGACAGCAGTGACAGGTGCCCTGCTGCCCACCGTGTGTCCCTGGGGAAGCAGCCAAGCACAGGGTAAGCCCAGCCTTGGTCAGGGGTGCTGCTGGGGCTGCTAGGCTCCTTCTGGGTGAGGAGGGTTCATGCTGGGTGTCACACTGGATGACAGCACAGTGCGATGCTCTCGGCCCTCCCTGCCTTCTCCACCCCAGGAGCACTCAGAGCGGAGAATCTGCTTGCAGTCCCAAGGGCATCCCGGCCTAGGCAGTACCCTGTGTGGGGCAGACAGAGCTCCCACGAGTCCCTGTCTCCCTGGGGTCCTGACAGGTCAGGTCATGCCTGGAGAAGTAACAGCCTTGTGACAACAGTTTGCTAATTAGATCTAATTTATTGCATCACCAAGCTGTGCTTTCCAAGAAAATTTTAGGCTGAAGTGCAGCAGTGTGATGAGTTTGCTGCTCTTCTGTTTTGTGGCAGATCAGACAGTGTTTCTGAGGAGGTGTTGGTAAATAATTAGTTTGAATTTGAATTGATTCAAAGGTTAGGTGGACACTGAAAGCTGTGGATATTTGCAAACTCTTAAACTGCTTTGAGGGCCTAGCAACAACTACTCCAAGTCAGGGCCGTGCCTTTCAGCCCTGGATGCAGATACCTGCACTAAGCCCTGGAGCAGAGGCAGAAGGCAGCAGTGCCAGGACAGACACACCAGGGTTTCAGGAGCAGCACCCCAGCCTCAAATTCTTGTTAATTGGCTACTCATTTCTGCTGGCATTTCCTTTAAATATTCCCTCAAGGAAAAAATAAAATTGTTAGTATCCATATCACCTGAGCCATAGCTGCAGCAGGTAAAGGAGCTTGCAGTCTCAGAAGGGAATCCCAAGAAAGCTTTTCTGTTATTAAATATGCAATCAGAGTATTTCCTGGAAGAAGATTATTATCAGTGAGCAAAAATTGCAGTTGTATTCCTAACATTTAGTGTGGGATGTTAAAAACAAGGTGTGCTGTGCTTCTCAGAAAATTGTGTTGTGGGCAAGAGCCTGGTGATGACCACACAGAAATGGGCTCACTCCTGTTCACCTGAGCAGGTCTGAAAATCCCAGGCATACTGTCACAATCCAACACACTTGTCAGAGGATCCAAGTCTTCTAGAAATACCCTGTATTTTCAGAATGCAGAATTTTGGGAGTGATTTTTCCAAGGCAGTTTCTTTTGTCTGAGTTTACCACATTTTCTGTAATCCTGTAAGTGTTGCCACAAAGTGCCTGGTGCTTTATTGGGAATAAAGCCATAGTGTGTAGCTGGGAATGCTTCTGCCCTGTGGGAAAGTGCCTGGGGACAGGTACGTGTTCCTGTTCCCCTGAAGGCAAGGGGAAAAATCCTCCCAGTCTGACTCCTGATCACCAGACTGTGCTGAGCCCTGTGCTGCACCTCATGAGGTGTCACAGGAGGCTGAACACAGCAAGGTCAGGCACATCCTGCTCCCATCCGGAGTGGATGGCATTTCTTCATTTTTGACAATGAAAGTGAACTGTACAGAGTAGGAAATAAATCTGTGTATTAAACACCAAAAAAAAGCCAATGGAGAGGCAGCATGAGATTAAAAGATTTACTGCTGCAAGGAGAGCAAAGCAAATGTGCTCTTGCTGCCCTGCTTCAAATAAGAATGAAAAGTTTGTGTGGCAGCTGCTGCAGACACGGTGCAGTCTGAGTGGTCAGAGGAGCTGCCACTGAGCTCCTCCGGGCACTGCCTGGCGCTGCTGAGCCCCGAGCTGGGGTAGAGCACCTCATGAGAGTGTTTGGGACGCCGAGGGACACAGCTGGCCCTCTGCCCCTCTCACTGGGGAGCCTCGGGAGCATTTGTGCTAAGTCTTGGTGCAGCAGGACTGTGTCAATCCCCCGCTGTGCTGGGGCAGCCCATCAGGACACTGCAGCATCCACTGCCGCCTCAGAATTGACTCAATTAAAATATTCCTTTTGTAATGGTTGGAGGAGGGTTCAGAAAGGTTCAGAGAGATGAAAATCTGCGTTGAACTCTGTTGACTGCAGTTAGCAGGATCCAGTGACAAGGTAATTAGGATCTGCTCGCTGCAGGGTCAGGAGGATGAATGCTGCTCGTGTTCTGGTGAGATCTGGGACAGTGCTTTCCAGCCTGCGGTTTCCAGCTCCTGGGCGCTCTGTGGACCTTTTGTAAAGGTCCAGGGAATAAAAGTGAGACAAGAAACCCTGCTTCCAGACAGACAAGTCTGCATTTCTTTTGGGAAATTCGCTGAGGTCTGTAAATTAAAAAAGATTGAAGGTTAGAGGTGCCCTGGGCTCCAGAGCTACATGCAAACAAGGAGGATGTAAGTGTTTTGATAGGAGCTGGTGATAGCTAAGTGTAAGTACAATTTACCTGGGGCTGTAGGATACTCTCATAGTCTTTGAGTAAATAGCTTTCCTTAAAGATCACTCCTATGTGGATAGAAATGCTGGTCTCAGTGGGGAAGCAGTGAAGCTCCTTGTTTCCTGGGAGCCAGAGGACTTTGCATTAGATCAGGAATGATTTTTTATGGCTTTAAAGCATTTGAGTGTATGAAGTACGTTTAGTGGTTGGGGTGTACAACACATACTGCCAGGCTTTGGATCTCATCCAGAGAGTTGTAGAACAGCCTAAACACCAGCATTGAAAAGAGGACATTGAGTTTAATCTGGATTTCAGATTGGTTAACCGCTCCTCTGATTCCAGCAACACGTTGTAGTTCCATGTTGCTCATTTAGCAGTAATTGGCTCTGACTTTTACATTGTGCTCATGTAAGAGCTCATTTTCCAGGCATCTGGTAAATGTGTCAGCATGCCCCATGTCCTGAGGGGTAACAACATCTAACATGGAGTTAGTGTTGAGAGAAAAACTGACTTAAATAAGGCTGTCCCAGGCCTTTACCTGCCATTGCACACAGCGGTGAAATGCTTTTGGGGCCCTGGGGATGCTGAAATGAGTTGATTTAGGTGTTAAAGGAGAGAACTGGATGTCATTTTCCCAAAACCGCCCCCAGGGCTGAGAGCTGCCTTCCCCGAGGGAAGGTTACTGGGTGACAGGCAGGTGGGAGATGTCCCACGTGTCCTTTCGGCCACTCCAGCCTGGGCTGTGCTGGTCCCTGTGCAGCTCTGGCCGCTGCTGACCAGGATATCAGGTGCCAGCTTTGGTCCCCATGGCCAGAGATGGGCTTTGGGACTGGGGGTGTCCAGGGTGCACCCACGGCTGGAACAGCCACCAGCAGATGTGCTTATCCAGCTGTGTACAGATGTGTATCCACACTGCAAAACACTGCTGCAGTTAGCACAGCGACTACAACTCTCTCCATAAGCACTGATCCCTGCTGCCACCTCCTCTGCTAATAAATTGTCTGGTTTTTACTGAAGTATCCAAGTCCTTGTTTGCTCTAGGAAGCTTCTTTCCCCTGTAACAGTATTTCCTCAGGCAGCACATGGTTTTTCCCCTGTCTTATCTGCAGTTATTGTGCTCTTGGCTCTGTAGATGAACTTTGTTTTCCACGCATTGCAGTCGCAGTCTCCACAATCTCCATAAATGCTTTCCTTTACCATGGTGTGTTGCCTGAAGATACCCACAAAACTTTAGGTATTTTTCTTTTATCAGGTCTGTTTTCCTCTGCAGGATGAGATGTCAGCTGAATAACTATGAAAATGAGTTTTAAGATGGTTGGAGTGTCAACAGGAGAGACAGATTGGGAGGGGGGCAGCAGCAAACTGTTTATCCCAGCCTTTAGGGGAGACAAAAATCATCCTACAAATTAGATCTCTGGCAGATTGTTTAACAAGGATAAATCTTAACTTTCTGAGCAAAATTGCAGTATAAGGTCAAGCTGTATTGAATCAATTTGTTTCCTGATAAAAACGGTTTCTTACTCAAATTAAGTTTGTCTTTTGCCTTGTCATTGTTCTTGTTTGGATTTATTTCAAAGATGAATGAGTAAAGAAAAAAAAAAGTAATTTTAGACATCTGTGGTTTTTTCACAAAATAATTTAATTGTCCTTTTTAGTTGGTTTTTTTAATTTTTGGTTTTGCCATCCTTTTAGTGAAAGTATGGGCTTGGTGTTAGAACTTTAAAGAAGTTCTGCAGGAGGGGTCTGTGTTCCCCAGGAGGGATCTCTGTTCCCAGCAGAGAGGTCTCTCTCCCCCAGTCCCTCTGCCCACACCCTTGTCAGCAGTGCCTTTGCTTCCGCTGGCCTTTGGCTTTAGAGGTTTTCAGGGAGCTGGGGGCTTTGGGTCTGGCTCTCACCAGTCACCCTTGTGCTTTGCCAGCCCCAGGGAGGTCTGGGGGGTCTAGATGTGCATCGTGCACAGAGCTGTCATTTATTGTTTCTGGTTATCGATGGGTGTCACACTGCTGAGCATCCTTTCATCCACCTTAAACTGGTGCATGAAATTCATTGTTTGCCACATTTGAATTCAATGAAAAATGTACAAACGAGTCAGTTCTGATTTTCCTGTTAGGTTTAGCACAATCATAACACAAACACATCCTATGGAGGGGGTTTCCCTCAAAGATGCTGGATTCCAGGTGTAGTGAAGCACAGAGTGGTGCTGGTTCCCTTCACGGAGCAGGAGCATGTCCCCAAGCAGAGGAACATGCTGTGCTTCCAGAACAACTCATGGTCGCTCATCTTCAGGAACTATCAAAAGAAACTATGTTTTAGAGTTAGGCTGGAGAAGGACACAGCCCAGCAAAGCCAGGCCAGCAGCAGGTAGAGGAGCTGTCAGGTGACTCTGGCCACGTGTGACAGCCCTTTTCCCTCAGCCTGCAGCCTGCTTGTGTTTGCTTTAGCCCGCGGCATAAGGAACAAAGATGCAGCTTCTAATCCCACTGTGCCAATTCTCTTCTTCAGGGTCGATGTTCAAGGGAAAACTGCAAATATCTTCACCCACCACCACACTTAAAAACGCAGCTGGAGATCAATGGCCGCAATAACCTGATTCAGCAGAAGAACATGGCCATGCTGGCCCAGCAGATGCAGCTCGCCAATGCTATGATGCCTGGAGCGCCGCTGCAGCCCATGGTATGTGCACTCCAGGGCTCCCTCGGGGAGCTGAGGGCAGGCAGCACAGGCTCCCACACCAGGGAAATCCCACAAAGGTCGGGAATGGGAAGAGAAATCAACTGCAGTGAAATGCTCCTCTGTATGTCTTTGTGTTGCTTAATTCTGCCTTACCTGAAATAATATTTTTAATTCATTTCAGTAATCTTGGGTTAATTTAATTTATCTTTTGCAACTTATTTCTCAAAGTTTGGATCTGCATGAGGTTTTTGTTTCCTTTGCAATATCATGTGCTCTAGGAAACTCCTGGCTTTGAGAAGATTCCCTTGAGTGAGGGGATGTTTTCCTTTCACTCAAGGGAACCTTCCCAGAGAACTGCTTGCTGGAATTGAGCTGTGGTTTAGGGGGAGTTAGGCTCAGCTTGACCATGGCTGTGCATCAGTCAGTTTGGGAGCAGGGGTGGCTCTGTGCCCTGGCCCAGCAGTGTCCAGGTGCTGGTGGGGTGTAGGACAGGAGGGTGTCCCCACTTAGACCCGTGCAGCATGTGATGGTGTGCCTGTGAGCTTCAGAGCCAGCTGGCTCTGATAACATGCTGTTATTTGCAGTGGTCAGAAGGCTGCAGGGTATTTCTATTGGTACGAAATAAGCTCAGTAGAAAATACATGGGGTAGTCTTTTATTTGGTGTACAGCAGACACATAGGTGTCTGTTTGAGTGTATTGGGCTGAAATCAAACATTGATATCTCTTAAGTAACACACTACCAGACTGGTTATTTTAAAGTTCATTATTACATAGCTGATAACGCAGTAATGAAAAGTGCAGTTAATTAATAGTGTATTTAAAAGTAATATTTAATTTCCTGTAATATTTGCCAGGTTGTTTTTCATTCACGTGGATGAAGAATCATAAGTATTACATAAATTATACCCATTTACACATCTCTCAGTCTGTTTTCTCCAGGAATCCCTGCATGGTTTTGTTCATTATTTCCAATGTCTCTTGCTTCCAAACAATTCAGTCGTTTCCTCAGGAATACAAAAACATGTGCTGTTCTGTGCTGTCTGCCTTAAATTGATATGAAACAGAGAAAGAGTTGTGTTAACTCTGTAGTTGTTTTTCACTCTAAAAATTAGTTGGGAAAAAAAGCCTAAATGCCTTGAATAACTGCTTTATTTAGATAGTGAAAGACAAACACTCCTGGCTGAATTTTATTTGGCAGTTACACTGCATTTGGGGGCAGGAGAGTTATTTAATCCTTGCTGCAGTGTAACAGCTCTGTGTTGGGTTTTCACAGCATTATTTTGGCTCTACACTCAATTACCTTCACACCCACAAGGGCACTTGGCTCTTTTTTGAAAACATGCAAACCAACAAACGAAAATCGTATTTGCATGTGCTCTTTCTTCCACTGGTTTAACGTTTTAGCCTAACTAAAGCATCTCCCTGATGCAGTAAATGTCTGAATATCTGCTTGGCCAGCCTGTTGAATTCTGTAAAACTGAAGGATTGTGGCTGTGGCTGCGACACCCCAGGAGTTCCTGAGCCAGCTCTAGCTGCACCAGGATCAGAAGAGCTTTGCCTGTGCCTGAAGTTGAGTGTGGTTGACGCTTTCTTGGGGCTCTCTGATGCCTTTTCCACAAGAGCCAGCATTGTACCCGCTGTGGCCATGTCCCGTGGTAGGCCCGAGCTCTCTGTGACCCCACAGAGTGTCTGCCATTCCTTAGGGCATTGCTGGAGTGTGGATCCCCCAGGAGTTTGCTGCAGAAGCTGCCACGTGCTGTGAGTGTGCAGGAGGAGGAGCAGCCCAGGCTGCTGGGGTTGCCTGTCCTGTTCTCTTGCTCTCGTGCAACAACTGCAGAGGTGCTCCCCGTGTCTCACAAACACAGCAAATGCTTCTTTCCAGTTAGCAGCAGAAACTCACCTTGTTCAGCTCCAGGGACGGCCCCAGAGTTGTTACAGTGACAGCACGGCAAGCACAAATGTTAAGTGTCTCTTCCCTGTCTCTGATTGCAGCCGATGTTTTCTGTTGCACCGAGCTTAGCCACCAACGCGTCAGCCGCCTTCAACCCCTACCTGGGGCCCGTCTCTCCAGGCCTGGTCCCCGCCGAGATCCTGCCCACGGCCCCCATGCTGGTGACAGGGAACCCTGGCGTCCCGGTTCCTGCCGCTGCCGCCGCCGCTGCCCAGAAGCTGATGAGGACAGACAGGCTGGAGGTAGGAGCTGGGTGGTGTAACTTGCTCTCACAAGTGCTGTCATTTATTATATCTTCTAGATATGAAATACTTTTCTTGTGAAAGCAAATAATGCAGGTTTCACTTGGGCTGATAATGTTGTATCTTGCTGATGGGTAAGAACAAGGAGTGTCTGAGTGATTGTCCAGTAAGTTCAGGCTGCCAATCTGCTTCTGACCTTCCCTTGCAGAAAGAAATGGGAATATTTAGGAATGATCATGGCAGCAGCAGGAGTGCCACAAAGCTGTTAGTGTGTGCCCAGAAGGTGTTAACATGGTGGGACCAGAGGCAGTGAGCACTAAGGAGAAGTGCAGAGCTTGAGCTGCCGGGGTGCAGGATGCCTCGGCCTCTCTGGCTCTGACAGACGGTGCCCATGCTCCCCTGCCGGCCTCCCGCACCTGGCTTATCACCCTCGCTACAACCCTGACAAGTGTCGGTGCTCACGAGCTGCTGCTCTCCCTTGCTCCGAATCTTTCTTATCTGAAAGGCCTGAGAGTGTTTTCGGCACCTTATCGGTGCTGCGGCAGCGTGGGCGGGGAGCCAGGGACGTGCTGCCAGCTGCTGTGAGCTTGGGGCACAGCCCATGAGCACAGCCCGTGGGCACAGCCTGAGAGCACAGCCTGAGAGCACAGCCCTTGGGCACAGGCTGAGAGCACAGCCTGAGAGCATGGATCACAGCCTGAGAGCATGGATCACAGCCTGAGAGCATGGATCACAGCCTGAGAGCAGAGCCCTTGGGCACAGGCTGAGATCACAGCCTGAGAGCATGGATCACAGCCTGAGAGTATGGATCACAGCCTGAGAGCAGAGCCCTTGGGCACAGGCTGAGAGTACAGCCTGAGAGCATGGATCACAGCCTGAGAGCAGAGCCCTTGGGCACAGGCTGAGAGTACAGCCTGAGAGCATGGATCACAGCCTGAGAGCAGAGCCCTTGGGCACAGCCTGAGAGCATGGATCACAGCCTGAGAACATGGATCACAGCCTGAGAGCAGAGCCCTTGGGCACAGCCTGAGAGCACAGCCTGAGAGCATGGATCACAGCCTGAGAGCATGGATCACAGCCTGAGAGCATGGATCACAGCCTGAGAGCACAGCCTGAGAGCGTGGATCCCAGCCTGAGAGCTTGGCAGCCCTGCCTGGGTGTGGTGGTTAAAAGGCAGCGATGGGGGAGGCTGAGCAGCCAGGCTGCCCTGCTGTCACCCTGGTGTGTGCTGGACATGGCGAGGTGTGAGGGCACGAGGCCACTGCCCCCTGCATGGCTGCTGGTGCTCTCCCTTCTGGCAGTGGGTCTGGTCACTGAGCTCTGGGAGCATGCTGAGAGGAACAAGAAAGATCTCTGTTATATGCAGCCCACTGTATTTGTAACTCTGTTCATTCTGCCTGTGCATCTGCACTAACAGGATTAACTCTCCTTACAAGGGAAATTAGTTCCTTTTCCCTAGCTGCATCCCTGACTGACGAGCTGCTGCTGTGAAGGGGTGAGCTGGGAGGAGTGTGGAGGGTCATCTGGCAGCCAGTGTTTCCCCCTGCTACTGTCACTATTCTCAGAGCTCACATCACCACAGGTCACCTCCTGTGGGATCACATCATTTCCCTTTTTAGAGATGTTTTCCCTGGGGGAAGCGTTCCCCAAAGCACGCTCAGGTTACGGGGCAGGCAGCCGTGCCGAGCCCTGAGCTGGCACACAGGTGGCTGGCTGGAATCACCCAGGGATGTTTTTCCCTTGAGGACTCTGTTTCATGGTGGCCACCTGCCAGAGTGGATTCAAACCAAAATGCAATTAGGTAAATTCATAAATAAATCACAGTGGATTTGGAAATGAGTGTGGAGAGGAGGAGGCCAATGGTGGGAACCCTTTGGGTTGTGCTGCCAAGATCAGCTGCTGTGTTTGATTGTGCTTCCAGCCCTGCAGTGCCCATGGGCTGGTCAGCGTGGGACATGAGGGCTCAAAAGCATCCTGGTCATAAGCAGGGCATACTCATTGTCCCTAGGCACCAAGGGAAGTGATGCACTGCTGAACCAAACTCCTCTGCAGGGGAGGGAGATGCTAGAGTAGCACTCTCGGGGTCACAATACTGTTTTCCCTTCTGCAAATGCAGTTTAAACAGTGGAGCGTGTCAGTGAGAAAATAATTTGCAAATGCTTTCCAGTGCAGTGGTCATTTGATCTGGAGTGTCCAAATTTAGTATTCAAACACTAAACAAGCACGCCATTTTTATGAACAGCAAAACATTTGAATGTACTTTATAGGTTACAGAAATGCAAAACGGATTCTGTAGATTCTGCATGATCTGGCTATTACCTCCCAGAGGAGCCAGAAGTGTCTACCTGCTCTTCCAGGGAGCTGCTGCTGTGGCATTGCCATTTGTTGTTGCATGATCAGAGCTTTATAAGGCTCCACTCACTCTCCCTTGGAATGAACTGTCCTGGAGAAAAATAACCACAATGATGTTAGCATCTAATCTTGGAGTATGATTGGTTCCGCTTAGAATTTTAAATATTTATTTTCAAGAGTGATGTACATTGGCAGGAATTAAGTCAGCACACGTTCTGGGACACGTTCACAGACCCAGGCTGTTCCTGAGCTGAAAGCTCTCAGTAGGCATACCTGGGGTTTTCAGGGAAGGAGGCAGACACCACAGCTCTGTCGGGCAGTGCTGTGTCTCCTGAATTAATGTGAGTCTTGGTAAAGTAAGGTCAGTGACTGCTACTAGCAGTGGGATTGCTTTCTTCTGGATTTCATACCGACAGCATGCAGGTGTTGGGTGTCCAGTGCTTTCAGCCACTCCTGTAAGGAATCTGCATCTCAGGATGAAAGCATCATGGCTTGAGACTTTTAACAGCTTTCCTCACACTCCTCCGCTGCAGGAAATACCTTGAACAAAGTGTGGTTCTTCAGTGAACTAGAAAAGAAGCAAGAATGACAGGGAAGTGAGAGAGAAAGGAATTGCCTAATAGTTTATCAAAAACAGCTGTCTCTGTTGGAATGCCACCATTTTCTATTAGAAGTGTTCCAAAGTCAGGAGTGACCACAGCCAAGCTGCTGTTTCCTCCTCGGTTCTTATATGCCATTTTTGGCCAGAAAGAATCAACTTAGGAGCTCTTGGAGCTGTTCAGCTCGGGGTGATCGGGACTGTGACCTGGGGGGGCTGTGTGTTCCAGTGCTCAGAGTGTCCTGGATAACAGCACATGGTTTCCATTGGTTGTCTCGCGTGCCAAGGAAGAGCCAGGAGGAGGGATGTGCTTCGGGAAGGGAAGGGCAGGGCTGGCCCTGGCCCTCCAGCCAAACTCTGGCCAGCGCTGGGGTGAGGGAGAGGGACTCGGCCAAGGCTGGGAGGCAGCTGTGTCCCCACCCAGGTGGCACCTTGAGTCACAGCAGGGCCCTCACAGCAAACTCAGCCCAAAGCCCAAGCAAGGGAATTCAGTGAGTCAGTGACACTGCAGCCCTAACTCAGCATTTTACAGCAGGCTGGAAATGTACCCGTGCCTCTTCTGTCTATGTTTCCTAACATATTGAATTGAAAATTATGGTACTAATTACAGAGATATTAATAAACAACTAATAAAAGCTCTCCAGATCTGAAAGACCAGGCAGCATACCATGCTTTTGTGCCTCTCTTTACTGAAGGAGATGAGTGATACATCGCAGCATGACCATGGCAAAAAGTAACCCCATTTCAAAGCTTGCTTTTAAATAAACAAGAGTTGGAAATGTTCTTGGTTGTTACCCTCACAGTGGTTGAAAAGCCATTGCTGGTCACACCCATTAGAAGGACCAGCAGTCCAGGGTTGTGCCTGGCTGCTCTGACCCCTTGTCCCGAGATCTCTTCAGGAGTACTGGCAGAGGCATTCTTCACCTTAGTGTAGCTACTGTGTGACAGCTCAGGGACATGCCAAAGGTTATCTCTACCTGCCTATTTCAGTGTTCTGGTTATTCTTCTTTGGTTTGTAACTGTGACAAAATTAATTCTTCTGTGGATGTATTCTCTATGTATAGATGCTTTTTTATATATGTGCACTTACATGAGTTTGTACATGTCATGCCTGCAACACCCATTCCCAAAACTGAGTGACTTTCTTTTGCTGGTGTCACAGGTGTGTCGAGAGTACCAGCGGGGGAACTGCAACAGGGGAGAGAACGACTGCAGGTTCGCTCACCCTGCCGACAGCGCCATGATCGACACCAACGACAACACCGTCACCGTCTGCATGGATTACATCAAAGGGAGATGCTCCCGGGAAAAGTGCAAATATTTTCACCCTCCTGCACACCTGCAAGCCAAGATCAAGGCTGCCCAGTACCAGGTCAACCAAGCTGCAGCTGCCCAAGCAGCAGCGACTGCAGCTGCCATGGTGAGTGTGGGAACATTTCTGGACGTAGATGTACGTTGAGGAGAGGCAATGGTGGATGTGTGTTTGTCCTTGCTAGGGAGGGTGCGTGTGCCTGGGGACCCCGGTCACTACACAGTGCAGTGAGCTTTCTCAGCATGTGGTGCCAGATCTGCTCTGAAGTAGTTCCAGACCACTGAGGTGTTTGACTAATTTTGCCTGCTGGTGTACAGGGTGCCTGTGTGTACCTCTGTGTGTGCATACGTGTGTGTGTCTGTACGTGTGGGCTACACGTGTATCTGGTTGGCTGTATGTCTGTGCGTGGGCAGAGGTGTATCTATCCAGCTGCACAGATAGATAAGTCCGTATTTAGTTTCTGTAAGTCCGTGTCTGTAGAGGTGTAGTTTGAAGTGGATCTGACCGTGTTCCTGCTGTCCCCGTCCTGTGTCCCCGTGGGCTGGCGGTGGCTCTCCCGGGCGCTAGTGCAGGCCTGTAGCTGTAGCAGCCAGATCTGGGCGCACTGAGGAGCTGGTTGGCTGGCAAGGCGAGGGCAGCACCGGGGGGCTGTGGTGGCGGAGGGTCCCGCCTGTGCTGAGCCCGGGGGAGTGGGAAGCGGAGCGCAGCAGGGGCGGCAGGGCCGGCAGGGCGAGGCGGTGGCCGGGGG
>VZRF01001881.1:564643-584689 GCA_013396875.1 Vireo altiloquus
TGGGCGGCCGGGCCAGGCCGGGCACCCCTCGCCGCAGCCCCCGCCGCCCCCGCGCCCCGCCGGCCCCTTCCCGTGCCCTGCCCTGCCCTCCTGTCCCCATCCCCGTCCCTCCCGGGTGCCGGCGCAGGGGCGTTGGCATGGCTTGGCGGCGCGGAGGCGGCCGGGGCCGGCATGCGGCGCGCGCTCTGCATGCCCGGGGACTGGGGTGTCACCGCGGCCCCGCCACCCGCTCCGGACGGTGACTATTAACATGGCTTCTACGTGTGATCCTCATGGAGCTAGCAGTGCTGCTTCCCCGATAGCCTCGCTCCTGACCCGGCCCGAAGCTCTCCCGTAGCGTGGTACTGATGCCGGTGCCCGTAGCGGCTGTCCCGCCGGTCCCTGTGCTGCTGTAATGGTAGGCAAATAGTGCTCCCTGGAAAGCTGTTCCCTCGCCTTTTATTTGGTAGTTCAGTCTGCTATGCCGCTTGCTTGCTCATGGAGAAACATGGTGCTGCCTGGTTATTTTACCTTCAACTGATTTTTCTTTTTTTCCTTTTTCTCTCTCCTTTTCTCCTCCCTTCTTCCCGCCCTCCCATCCTCCTCCACACCCCACCCCACCCCACCCTGCCCCCTTTTTTTTTTCTTTTTGTTACTGGACTTTATTTTTATACCCATCCACCATTCAGGGAATTCCTCAAGCTGTACTTCCCCCCTTACCAAAGAGGCCTGCGCTTGAAAAAACCAATGGTGCCACTGCAGTCTTTAACACTGGTATCTTCCAATACCAGCAAGCTCTTGCCAACATGCAGTTACAGCAGCATACAGCCTTTCTCCCACCAGGTAAGTGCTTCACCGGTGCCTTTTCAGGGGAGGGAGAAGGGGGAGTCCTGGAAAAAGCACAGTAGGAAGGAGCTGTTTCTTCCTGGTGCAGACAGGTGTGTGCTGGAGGCCGCTGGTGCCAGGCACAGGCAGCCCCTCCGGCCCCTGGCACAGCAGTGCCCTGTGCCCGTGGGCAGAGCAGGGGCTGCCTGTGGGAACGCTGCCTTCTCTCTGCTCCTCGCGGAAGCGGGTGGGTGTTTTCCAGTCTAACACAAAATCAGCATCATCCTCTGTCACCCCAAATCAGAATTTGAAATCTCCTCTCTCCTTCCTCTTTCCCTGGATTAACTGCTCTTCCTTCCATGTCCTTAAGCTGTTGTGCTTGTTTCGCTGTCAGACCCCTTGAAGGCCTTGGCAGTGGTGGCTCTGAGTCACGCACATGATGGGGCTGATTTTAATGAGGTGCAGTGATCCCAGGAGGCACAGACAGTCTCACAGGGGCAGAATTACGAACCTACACAAGAAGTCACAGTTTGGGCCTCTACCACTGATGTCTCAGGGCCGATCTTGGACTGAGTAAAGCCAAGTGCTTGTTCTCAGCCAAGAGTGATCAGCTCTACACTTGTCCTGGTGTAATAAGAGTTGATGCCTGTTCTATGTACCAAGCAGAATTCCCTTTGGAGGACTAGTGGTGAGACATAAAGTTGGAGTATATGCTTTGGTTCTGCCAATCGCACTGCGTGAGAAATGATGTCCAGTGTGTCCCGGGAGCTTCTGCCCTTAGTTACACAGCTGAGGTAGTTTGTTACACCTGAACCCACACTAAAGCAGCACCATCATTCCAGGAGATGTGCAGAGCCCAGCTGATAGATCTGTACAAAAATGGGAAAGAGTCTGTGAGGACAGCCCTTCATCATGCAAACTGGGAAAGGGAAGAAATACAGCTAATCAGTCTTTACCAAAAATTGAAAGGATTTTATCCTAAACATTTTTGCCAAGTATGTTCCCAGGAGTTGAGTATAATGCCCTTTACTGTTCTGTCTTGATTTGGCATACAACCAACGTGTGTACTTTAAATGGCACAAAAATCAGTTCCTTGATCTAGTGCATTTTAATAACACGAAAATGCATTGCAGTCACTGAAATACATCAGGAAATGTTGCAAAGCTTACTGGAGTCAATAGCAAGATAGGTTGAGTAAGCTGTAGGTCAGATCTCTAGCCCCCATATTAAAATCCTCATAAAAATGCACGTGCAGTCATAGACTCATGGAACCACAGAATGGTTTGGGTTGGGAAGGACCTTAAAGACCACCTCATTCCAAACCCCCTGCCCTGGGGGGACACCTTCCAATAGACCAGGTTACTCAGAGCCCCGTCCAGAAAGACTCGGAGTCCTTCCTGAGAATGTAAACAATTCACAGATCTCTTTTGGCACAGTATAACCAATGGAGTCCATAAACTTCATTTTTTCAGCTTCCATGAAAGCAGCGAGGGGCTAGGCGATTTTGGAAGTGCTGGAGCTGCCTTTGAACTCCCTCTTGGAACTCAGGAGCTGGGGTTGTGGTTTATGTGTGCCAGACCCCATTTGCACCCCATCGTTGACTGGGGTCTTTCCTACTGGCTCTTCCACACGCCTTACCTCAGCTCTTCCTCCAGCAGATCCACACTGAGACCTCCAGGAGCTTGGCAGTGGTTCTTGAGGCTTCATTAGACCTTTCCTGACCTCTGAAGTTTAGTATACATTGCACAAGAAAAGTAAGGGAATTTTTAGCATGAGCTATTACAAATTCTCTCTTTATATTTTTCAGATAGCGGCAGTTTGAGCTTTCCAGTAATCCAGTGCTTTCCAAACAGTTTGAAAGATGTCGTTGCCACCTTGCCCTTTTTAGTCTTTCCCGCTTCAAATGAGCTAGGATCAGTTCCTGTTTGGGCACCTGGAAGTAGAGTTTCTCCACCTGTCCCTACAAAGCAGCGGAGAGCACAGAGCGTGAGTGCCCTCAGCTCCATGGACACGGAGCAGGGGCAGGTCAGCTCAGTGAGATCTGAATTAAAGTGACATTTTTCAGATTCAGACACCAAAGGTGTAAGTTGTCATTTGTGTTCCTAGTTGCTCCAGGCAGGGTGTGCAGGATGGTTGGAGGGCAGGACACATGCAGAACCTACACAGGGTGGGTGTGCCCAGGGTTGATCCCCTGTGGGGGATCTCTGCAGGACCCTTCTCTCTGCAGGGCACTTCCCTCCTCATATTCTCCCACTGATATTCCAGAAACCTCAGATACCTCTTCTGAATTATAAGGCATTGCTCTGGCTGGCTGTGTGCAGATCATCCATGCCTGGGAGTGGACACTGCACTCCAGCGTGCCTTAAGTGATTAAATGTTCTTTAGACACTTGGATCACCTCTCTCAGCTAAAGCTCCCTCTGTGCACAGCTCCCCTCTTGAGGTGTCCCCAAAACCTTGGCTGCTGGAAGCTGTCCCCAGACTGAGAGGGGAGCTTAGGGGTGTTGCAAGAAGGAACCAGGAACATTTGTGCTGTCGGAATAAGGGGAGTTAGTCAGCCAAGTGGAGAGGCTCTGCACGCCTTGGTGGTGTTCACAGCTCAGTTTGGTGCCTGGGTCCTGACTGCCAGCTTGGGACACCTCCCTGTGAATATGCAGAGCTCTGGGTCCTCAGACCTCTACCTGCTCCATGTCCTGCAGCAACTGGAGCTGGCTGGAGAGTGTTCCTGTGGGAGCTGAGGGACATCCTGCCCCGGTGCCTGTGACCATCCTGTGCCTCAGCTCCCTGTCTCCTCGGGTGTGCCAGTGCAGCTGTTCTGCCCCGGCTGTGTGCCCCAGCTGACCAGAGTGTCTTTGAGAAGCGAGATCCTCCAGAGGAAGGGGTCAGGTTGGCAGGATGCTCCCAGGAGTTGATGTGGTGGTGCAGCTGCAAGGGGCAGGATTACAGCTGGCAGCTGAACCCCAGAGCCAGTCAGGAAAGGCTGCAGCTACCTCTGTGTGGTATTAACCCATTGTGTATTTGTTCAATTACGGCAGCCTCAGCACCAGAGACTCCCTTGTTCCTGGCTGGGCCTGAGGGCACAGAGGCTTTCCTAAAGCACTCTCCTCCCAGGGGCTGCTGGGCCTGTGCAAAACCACTACTGTCCCCCAAAACATTGGGGAGGGAAAGGTCACACACCACTGCTCACCTCCACAGGAGTGCTTGTGCTGTCTGGAGTGTTGTTTTTAATTAGGCATAGTAGATTGGGCAGAAGAAATAGACTGAGGGGAACAATACAAGGGAGAAAAGAGAAAAAAATAATTAAAACAACAGTAAACATAGAATATTTATAAAAATAGCTTTATTGCACTGCAGAAATAATCTGATGGTGAAGTTATGGTCAGATAAGTCAAAACATCCTCAAATAAAAATTCTGCCTTGTGCCAAACAGGCAGGGAACATTGAAAATGCACATTCATTATTCATGTGTTCTCATTAGTCAGTCAAAGCTTCTGAAGTCAAGCTGAATATTAAGATCATAGCAAAAATTATTTTTATTACTGGTAAGAGGGTCATATAGCATAATGTCTGTGCTTGGGCGTTATGCCACCCCAGCAAGTGTTCTCCTTTCTGCTTCACGTTCATTTGCTTCACTTATCTTTCAAAAACTGTGTGCACTGGTCGTAATGCTAATGATGATAATTCAGACTGAAATTGGGAGCTTTTAACTGAAAAGCTTTACAGGGGTATTTGAGAGTCGTTATAAATACCCAACTGATGTGCAGCATGCAGATAGAGTTGTGCAGGGAGCGATGTACCACTGCAGCTCTGACCGGGGCCCTTCTGCAGAGGCACAGCTCAGAGCTTCTTCTCTGTGGCCCCATTAATGCCACTGAGAGCCCATAAGAGGGACTGAGAAAGCCATTTTGCTTACTGTTTGTACTTCCTCACCAAATTCTGCTCCATTTTTTAATCTTGCAAGTGATCCCATTGGCTTCAGCCGCGATTTGTGCCCGGGGAGGTCAGGAGAGGTGCTCTTCCTTTACCCTTCCTTTGCGAATATTCTCAGTCTCTTCCACGACACAGAAACAGAGGAGTAATTAGGAAACATGATGATGCTCTTGCCTTTGTTGCCTTACAGATACAGTGGTGACAGAGAATAACCATGGCCCCAGCAGTAATTAAACTGACTGACTTCTTCCCTGCACAGTTAAATGCTCTGAGGCTGTGCATCCCCTCCAGCACTTGGCACGGGCTGGAGCCATTTCCTGTCCCCATTACAGTCCCAGGGTGTCACAGAGGCAGCACTGCCTGGCTGCCTCTGGCAGTCTGCTAGGATATGTTTCTATTTTGACTGCAATCTCATTCCCAGATTTCAGAGTTTATTTCAGTTTCTGCTGTGTCAACCATCATTAACAGTGTTAATGAATGTTATTTGTTAAATAAAAAAGTAAATAATTTATTAAAAATGGATATTCTGGAAGATCAGTATACATTTATCATCTTGGAAGTAGAAGATAGTGAAATCACTCTGGTGGAAGGTGTTTTGCTGTGTAACACAGAGAGAATTGCCAACTTGATAATACTTAAAAATGATGCCAGAATGATCCTACAACCACCTTCCTGCTCCTGTCTCTGGTTACAGGGCAGAACTCTCCAGGTGCTTTCTTGTTGTGTTGTCTGAAGGGAGCTGGGGCTGTGAGCCCAGGCACCAGCAGCTTACAGTAGCTGCTGCAGTGTAGAGCAAGGGCTGAGGTGTTGTGAGGTGTCACCATGGGCTGCACCGGGCACCCTGACCACTGAGCCACTGCAGGGGTTTTGATCTGAGAAGAGCAGGGAAAGGACAAGGCTTGTGTCAAAAGGCAGAAAGGTTTCAGGAGTTCTGAGCTGCAGCTGAGGAAGGTTTTCCTGGCCGTGCACTGAGGCCAGCAGGGTCCCAGCACTCCTCCCTGCGCTGCCCTGTCCCCAGGCCTCGTTCTAACGGATCACTGTGCTATTGTATGGTTTGATTGTGCTGACAGTTACATGCCTCTGTGCCCATAATAACAATTTTTCTTCTTTGTTCAAATGAAATTTCTAATTACACGTGTGATGGGTTGTTTTAATTCTTTTCCCTTTCCAAATCCACCTTCCTGTTGCAATGCATGATGAGCAGGCTCAATATTGTGCATGACACCCGCTACAAGTGTTGGTAGGTGCCAGCTTTGTTTCTTGATTATCTTAAACCTGTGGTGCAGCTCACAGACCCTCAAAATCCACTGCTAGGTTTAACGTACAGCCCTCGTGCCAGTCCATCTCCCCGAGCCTCCTGCACTAACACCTGTCAATTAAATGTGATTGTTTTATTTAATTGACATGGACACGTAGATGTTAATTTTGTAAATCAGTTTTTAATTGCACATTGTTCCTTGGTGGATTTTGACTGGACTATGAGTTCCAGTGTTTAGAAACTATCGTGTGTTAACTAAAGACTGTATCTTACCATAGCCATGTAGCTGTATTCTGTCCTTCTACAAGATTATTTTCTGTTAGCGGTAAATATTTGGGTGAATTTTTAAAAAACAAAAATTTGTAAATATAAGGGCGTTGTAAAAACTCTCCTGTTGTTTTTCATATGGAAATAGTTAAGCTTGTTTGTGTCGATTTTCTTGATTTGATGGTAACAAGCATTTTCCCCTTTTTTTTCTCTTTCATCTCCCTCCCCTCCCTCCCGGAATGTTGTCCTGCTTTGCACTGTGGTTGCATGTCACGCGCTGGCAATGATGTCTGGGGCTTTTCGCTGTGGTAAACCATGCTCAATGACCTCCCACGTGTCGCTCTGGTCCCATACTGCTACACTCTTCTGTATGTTTGCTTATTTGATTTTCCTTCCGAAAGTTCCCATGGTGCACGGTGCTACGCCAGCCACTGTGTCTGCAGCAACAACATCTGCCACAAGTGTTCCCTTCGCTGCAACAGCCACAGCCAACCAGGTTTGCTAATTTACAGCTTTGTTCCTTACAGACAACTCGAAATCGGTGCTTTAATGAGCATGGGGGTTTGGATCTGACCTCTTGTTGGCCTACACATTCTCTCAGAGAGCTGCAGCACAGCTTAATCAGCCCCTAGCCATGCTCCAAAGGTGCTGCAGTTCCATTTCTGATGCTAAAAATAATTGACAATAGAGTTTCTGACTCAGTCTTGACATTTATGGGCTTGCTGCTTATTTCTGCTCTCAGGGATGCAAAGAGCAAGGAATAATACACAAACCCATGATTTATTTCTGTTTCTGCGGAGCCAACAGCTCCTTTCAGTGCAGAACTCGGGGAAAACCAGGGGAGTCTTTGTGCAGAGGGGTTGCAGGTTCTTACAGTCTGAGTTTTGCAGTCCAAACATGTTCTGACTCTCCTCTTCCAAGGGTAAAACAAAACCCTGTGAGCATGGGCCACACAGAAACTTTCTTGAAGCCTTATTTCCAGCCTTGTGATTCTCTTTGGAATGGCCCATTGCTTTGAACAGAGCTCAGTTAAGAAAATGCCCATTAGAGTCTGGGTTTATTTCTCAATAGCCACCCCAGTCATTGCCGTGTTTGGATGTATTTCAGGAATATGAGAGTAATGCTTTACCACGTAAGTGATTAGAAGTCCTCCCAGGAAAGCCAGAACCAGTGCTCTAAAGATGAGTCCCTGGGCCAGAGGAGTGGCTGGAGCTGCACCTGAGCACAGGACGCTGTCAGAAGGGCAGATTTCTGTACAACACCTGGCTGAAAGTGCAACAATAAAATCGTTTTAAAGAGCCTCCTGTTCCTCTTCTAAAAGCAAATTATTTTTTGAGATTTACTGAGCAGTTAGTTGCCTGTGCCACGAAGCCTCAGTTCCGCTCTGATATGCAGGTCTTGCTTCCAGCTCAGTGGGATCACACTTGTGCCCCTTAGAAAAGGGAACTGCAGGTTCTCCTCAGGCACTGTGCAGGTGTGCTCGTGTGTGGGACGAGCTGTGCAGGTAAATGTCAGTGTTAAGGCAGGCTTACCTGGGCCACTCAGCTCCTGGCTCAGGGCAGGTGGCTCCTCAGGCACTGAGCCTGTCCCCCCGTGCCTGGGGAGGGACACCCAGTGCTGCAGAGTAAGCCCCAGGGCCTTTGGCTTTGAGCCTTTGCACCTTTACCTGTCGAGCACTACTATTTTGTGCTGCCCCAGCTGTACATCCCTTGTTGACCTGTCTGCTTCCTCACCTCTCAAAAATACGATTCCCAAATGACACCATTGCAGTGACACCTAGGCGTGCACATCCCGAGCCTCCAAAGGGACCTGGATATTGTAGAATTCCAAAAACAGCCCAGGTTAGTCTGCTCAGCAGGGAGCACATTCTTCTCTTGAGAAATGTTTGCTGAATGAACGGGGCACTCAGGGCTTTAAACTTGGCCTGAGAATTTGTTTTGAAAAGCTAGTTTGTAGGTGGGGCTACTTCTGCATATGTGCCACCTCAGCAAGCAACCTCCTGTATGCCCAAAGTCTCTTAATACTGCAATTTATTGCACCAGACAGTTGCTTTCAGTGTGTCTCTGTATCCTGTGCATGTCCTGAGGGTTGTGAGAACAAGACAAGACAAAGAAAAAGTCATTATTTTTAAATCACCTCTCTGTTAGTAACCATGCACTTCCCAGATAGATCACAGGGAAAACTTTCTGCTGTAGAATTTGGTCATTTCATGCCTTTCCTCCCCAGAGCCTCATAACACTTAGTGCAGTTCTGCAGCCAAACCTCCATATATACATATATACCCATATATGTATATACCATGTGAGCAATGCTGAAGGTATTTAATGCCACCCGATGCCATGTGCCTGCATGCCAAAGGCTAAAGGTCTGGCCCTTCATCGTCCTGGGCTGGTGCTGAAGGTCCCTGGTCTGTTCCACAGCACTGTCCCTGACGCTGCTCCAGTCGGGTGCCTGTCCTGCAGCAGTAGGAAAACATGGTACGAGAAGCTTCCTTCTGCTCGAGCCCATTTCTGTGGTTGGCAGTGCTGTGGTGTGCCAGCTGCCAGGGGAGGAGAGGGCACACGGGTGGAAACACAGCGGCAGCACCTGCCCTGAGTCAGCTGAGAAGAACCTCCCCATTCTCTTTACTGGGCAGATTCACAGGCCAGCCTTGGTGCCCGTCAGGAAAAAGGGTCCTGCCAAGTGCCACGAGTGGCTGTTTGGGAGTGTGCAAATCCACTCTGTGCCCTAGCCCCCAGCACAGCTCCCTGTGCCTGGGCACATCTGCAGGGCTGCCTGACCCACGGTGCACTGACAGCTGTTAGCTGCCCTGATGGCGTTCGGCTCCCAGTGAGATCCTGGTTCTTTAAACAGGAAACCGAGCTGATGGGCACTTGAGCCCCGTGCTGAGTCCTGTTTGTGCAGGGGAACATTTTGGGAATTGTTTCCTGCCTGGGGAGACTTTGCTCGCTGGCTGCTCCACATGGTGCCGCAGCTGCCGTGGGAAGGGCAGGAGCTCTGCTCTACCAGGCATTTTCACCAGCCATGAAAATCAAGCTGAGGGCTTCATAGGTTTGGCATTCAAAACCCAGGACAGTGACAGCAGTGAACACAAAATCACACTGAAATGAGACCACTGTAGAATTCATCATCTGAGACACTGAAAACACAGAATTTTGTGTAGGCCAACAAAAAGGACTATTTTCAATTACTGCACTGCATGACCTGTAGATGTTAACTTCTCCTATTTCCTGAACAACCAATAATACTTATTTATAAATATTTGTCCAGTAGTACTTAACCCAATGTTTTCCAGTTCAAAGTTGCTATTGTAGCACTTCAGTTGACTTTAACTTATAGTTATGATATAAAATCCACCAACTCACAGCTGATTCCCCCTTTCCCAGACTGATGTTCTGTAGCAAATGCTCTGCTCTGGGTGGGCTCATTGCACATGGTACTCATTGTTTACCTTTCTTACCTGTAGATACCCATAATATCTGCCGAACATCTGACTAGCCACAAGTATGTTACACAGATGTAGACATTTGGTCATCAAACAGTAAGTTCCCAATGTGTTGTTGCTGTATTTTTTCTTACTCTTATGTGTGTAATTTGTTGCTTAAGGGGCAGAATGTTTTTACTTTCTTTCTAAGAAAACCAGTAAGCTACAGGGGCAGAGGCTCTGACCCCCCTGAGGGGCCATTCCTCTCCGAGGGGAGATCCCACGGGTACCAGTGGCCACATCATGTGTTAGTTTGTACATGTCCACCCAGCAAAACCAGGGTTCACAGAGGTTTATGTTCTGTCTGTGGTGGCCCCAGCACTGACCTGAGCTGAGGGGCACATCAGGGGGAACATGATTCCATCAAGTTCTCTTCAGAAAGAACAGCTTTTAATTCCCAAAATTTGGAACCCCAGCATTTCCTGGGGTTGGAAACTTGTAATTCTCCTGTTGTTGTGAGATCCACCCCCTGCTGTCCCAGGACGGCTCTTCATTTGTGTTACCTTCCTCTCTCCTGCTCCATTTCTGCCATGTTTTTATGGAATGCCTTGGCCATACTGGAATTATTTCTGAGGGTGAGGATTGACCCTTTGGCCACAGTGGGTCTGTAATCACAGCTACTCCTTTCAGCTGAGCATAAATATTGTTAAGGTGCTGGAGTGAGGCAGGGAGGGCAGATGGGATGGGATGGGATGGGATGCTTCTGCTGCTGGCAGGTTCCTGTGCCATGTGGAGCTGGGGCTGGTGCAGTGGTGTGGTCTGACACCAAGTCCTGGCTGTGCAGAGAACACTTTGTGCTCTTCCCTTCCCAGATGGTATCTGAGGCGAAGAGGCCGGATTTGGGTGGGAAGAGGCCGAGCTCATTAGCCATAGTGTATGTAAATACTGTCCAGCAGCACTGGGAACCCCTCAGCAGTGACATCACACATTGCATGTTAACGAGACGAAGCGAGACCGTGGGACTCCACTGCACACTGTTGCCTATATACTTTGTACATTGAATTGATATTTGTGCTGAGGTGATTTATTGTCTAAACCTGCAGCATCGTTGGCCTTTCCTGGCACACGTGCCCGGGGCGATGCACTCGGGGCTGCTCCCACAATCACGGACGGCACCCGGAAAGACCAACGATGCTCTGACCAGAAATCTATTATGTATTGGTACGTCTGTAGACCAAGATATAATTTTTTAAAGTAAGTTTATTTCTTTCAAGGTTTACAAATAACAAAGGTGCACCTTGTATTTAAAATTGCCATTATAGACAAGAGCGTGCATGCACAGTAATTTTTGTTTAAGAGTAATATTTTTAATGTAATAGATCGTAAGAAATGAGAAGAGAGGAATCTGACAGAGATGAATGTGCCAAGCAAAACCACAACTGTGTATATTTTAAAGCACATCAATGGCTTTAAGTACCACGTTGTTAAGGATTCTCATGAAGTGCCATAGACTGTACATCCATCAGAGTATTATTTCCACAGTGTTATTTTCAGAACCACATTTTCACTGACTTGATGAGTACTGATCAGTCAAAGGGCACCATTCTGTTTCAAACCAAAGCTGTCTCAGAAATGGCCAATTGCTCCTCACAGCCAGTGAGCAGCACCAGAGAGATGCTCCAGCTGTGCATAACCCTTATGGACAATATTCTCTATGAACTCTCCAAGGCGTTGTATGTCATATTTATGCATATTTACTGTATAATGTGAGCTGCGAAAGGGAAAAGCCATTTCTGAGACACAGTAACAAATGTTTGAGGAACTTCTTTTGCTCTATTTATAGCCTCTGTCCGAGTCACAAGGACTATAAATGTTTTGCAGAGATGGGTTTCACTTTAATTCATCAAGTCCCGCGTCCGCGGCGACTCTAAACAAAGACACAGAAGCACTGACAGCAGATGCATGACAAACCAAAATAGGACAAATGAGATGTTAATTAGTGTAGAAATTGGGTGGGTTAATACTCGGGTGAGTTTTATATGTGATTTTTTTGTTCAGATTAACTGCTTATAGCCTTAGAAAGCCTTTACAAAATAAAAACAAACAAATAGATGTGCATTCAAGTTTTAAGAATGGATTCATCCAAAGGAATTCCTTTTTGTGGTTTGGATGTTGCAGCCAGTAAAGGATATTTTTGCTCTGTTCAGCCAGGGGCTGCCTGGGGCCAGGCCCCGGGCGGGCAGGGGAGGGAGAGGCGCGGGTTCGGTTCTAGAACTCGCCATACTCCGAGTTTACTGCGAGTTTTTATGCTTGAGAGAGATGCTTTATAGATAAGAATGATGTGTTGATTTTCCTGATTGTACTGTACATCTATTAAAGCCTTAGATTATTACATTACGGGTTAAAACCCATACCAATGTAATTTCAATCGTGTTAAGAAAGTATAGGTGACTTCACATGTTATTGTAGTGACTTACCATAGAGAATTTACTTATTTTTTTCTTGTTAAAGCTGTAGTTTTTATTTCTTACATTTATTAGCTCGTTTTCATTTTCTATTACCAGTTGATACCATTTCAGTTTATAGAATTTTGTTTTATTAGAGTTTACTGATGACTTTTTCAAAATACAAAAAAAAAAAAGTAGTTTTCTTCATAACATACTCAGTTTGGAATCTACATGTAGTGTCTTATGAGTATTCGTATTATTGTTAACTAAATGATTTCTATTTTACTGATCTAATATGACAGTGTAAGAATGTCAGTCATTGTTAGTTCTTGTCTAGTTTTCATTAAAAGAACAAAGATCTTTTATATGGATATCTTATAATTATATAATCATTGCTAAGTAAGAAGTTAAGTTGTTGCTATGGCAACAATCCTGGCAGACAATTGAGTAATATTTTGATGATTTATTTTGTTTGTAATTAGTTATTATGAGAAAAAAATCTAGTTCCTAGATATTAGAATAAAATTTATTTTCTACTGTATCCATTTCAAATGTTAAAATATTGTTTAAATATTTTTTGAAATCCCTGAATATCAGGCCTTGTTATAAATAAGCTGCATAATCAATAGATCAAGGGACTTTTTGTTGATAATCCAAATACTCAAAGTTTACGTAACAAGAATTCTAGTGTGTGTGTGCAAACTCTTGAGGGTTGATTATGCTGCAGTTGGGACGTCGAGAGCGAAGGTTGACTTTTTGCACTTCTGTATATAGTCAAAAAAGAGAGAAACCTGTATAATAGTAAGATCTTATTTTGAATAAAAATGTCTATAATTACAAGGAGTTTTGTTAAGGCTAAATAAAATGACAGGCTGAACAAAATTGCTTGCAAAAGTGGCACAGAGTTAGCACTCCATCCCCCTTCCAAAAAGTTGCTTTGCTTTATGTGGACAGCTTGTAGTTTGCCAGGATTTTTTCAGCTGGAAAGATCTGCCATCCTTCCGAGATCTCATGACTGACAGAAGCTCCACTGGGTCAAATCTGCCTGAAAATCATTAAGAAAAAAAAAAAGAAAAAAAAAAAAAAAAGGAAAAAAAAAAGCAGGTACTTCAGCCCATCCAGGGAATCATGGCTCAGATATTCCGTACATTATTCAAAATCTACTGCATGTTTAAAGTATCAAAATATATTAAAGATATATGCTATTCAAACCAGTTTCTGACAATTTCAGTGGTTTCTTGTTCACAAAAAAAGATTCTTCAAAACAAATACTGGCGTTCACAGAGTTCAACCATGGAGAGGCAAACGGAACAGCAGCCGTAGCCGTAGGTAGGGGATTATTTTCTCTGTAGTGGTCCTGTTCTTTTAGCAGGTGAGGAACAGCCTGGGAGATGTTCCCTTTGGTGGGAAGCGTGTCAGGAGCATGTCAGGAGCGTGTCAGGCCATGCTGTGTATGCCAGAGCTGGGAGCAGTGGGGCTGCCCTGCCCCTGAGCTCCCAGCCATCAGTACCTAGCGGTGCAGCCCCAGTTCATCTGCTGGAAGGACGGGCGCGCTTGGGTTTGCTCTTACGTAACCACAGACTTACTTTCGCTTGTAGTTGCTCCAGTTACGTACTCTGTCCTGGGCTGCAATTTGGGTTTATGCTTATTTTATTATTACTGCTATAGTTGACCTTGCTGTATGGAAACAATAAAGTGAAATTGCCCTAATGAAAGTTCTCTTTCTTAATTATCTTTCCTCTTACCAGGTTAGAAGTGGCTCCACTGGGGTGTGTAGGCTTGAACGTGTTTGAGCACGTGTGGGACTGTCCACAACTTACTTGGTACTGGAGCTTTTCTGCACCGCACCAGTTCCTCCACAGGAGGTGCATTAAAATGCCACCTGTTTGGGATATTCCTGTTAAATCCAGAGGGTAAATACAGAGCACCAGGATGCTCTGGATCAGCCCCAGCTGCCATTACCCTCCTGTGGCAACACCGCTGAGACTGAGGGACACCTTGGGACCCCCAGCCCCTGACTCTGCGGGGAACAGGGGCACAGGGAGTGAGGGGAGGGGAACGGGGGAGCAGCGAGCTGGGGGCACAGGGAATGGATGGTCTGGGAATTGGAGAACAGGGAGCTGGGGGCACAGGGAATGGATGGTCTGGGAATTGGAGAACAGGGAGCTGGGGGTGCAGGGAATTCAGAGTGAAGGGAATGAGGGGATCGTGGAATTGGGGTGCAGGGAATGGGGGAGCAGGGAACGGGGGGCACGGGGGATAAAGGGAAGTGGGAAGGGAGGTGCAGGGAATGGGGCAGCAGGGAGTGGGCTGCAGCCAGGCAGTGGCTGACATTAGAGGGAGCCCTGTTGCCACGTGTTGCAGTTCCTCCATCGGTCTCCCACAAATCGCTGATTATCAAAAATTTTGATCACAACATCACAGTTTTAATTGGTTAAAGGAAACACTGCAGGGCAGTTGCTTTCCAGGGGGATTCCGGGTGTCTCCTGTGACCCCCACCACGAGCTGGCCTTTCCCAGACCAGTCTGCGGCACCATTTCCCAGCTCAGCACACCTGGCACCCCACTCCTGCTGGCCGAGCACCCGCTCCCCTGCACGCCCTCTGCCCCGTGCTCAGGATGGCACCAGCATTTCATTTATCCCCACATTTAGCTGCCAAGGCAAAAACAACGTGTGGAGCAGTGCTGGTGTTCTGAACGGGCAAAAATCGCCCAGCTCGATTTTCCTCTGTGATTCCGAGGGCGGCTGCGGTGGCTCCCATCCCGGGGGCTCCCCCAGCCCTGCGGGACCCTCCTGTCCCTCCTGTCCCTCCTGTCCCTCCTGTCCCCTGCTCTGCCGGGCAGCAGCTCTGCCCCCGCGGGGCTGTCGCTGCAGAGAGAGGAGCCAAGAGCTCGGAGCTGAGCGGAGCCACGAGAAGGAGCTGCTGCCAAAGCGGCTCGGGAGGCTGCGGCTGTGACACCTCGCTGGCCAGGGCCAGGACAATGACAGCGACGGGGGCAGCAGTGAGAACTGTATCATTTGTGAAAAGCAAAATAACAGAATTTTGTTCCAAGGATCTCCTGTGTCTGCAGATGAGAGGCTTTTCTGAACTGAGGGAGGGTTCTGGGCCTTCAGGGTGGGAGGAACATGAACCTGGGAAAGAGTTTGAATCACCTCTGCACTTTGGGCAGGAAATGGTGTCAGGAAGGAAGAAACAGAATAATTCTGAGGGTATTTTTGCATCCAGATATTCGTTGTTAATTTGTTTTTCAAGTGTATTTCCTGCTCAAACAGCCGATCACACCCCAGCTGTGGGTGGCAGGATGCCCTGGTGCTGAGCACAGCCTCGGCACGGGGAGAGGCGCAGGGAGGGCTCAGCTCTGCCCACTGCAGTGTCCGGGAGTGTGGCACAGCCACCACCACCCTGTGCCACGGGCTGCAGCAACCTGTCACAGCACCAACTGCGACAGCTCCCGGCCGCGGGGACAGCAGGAGAGAGAAGGGAGCTTGGAGAATGGCACAGGTGCTGCTGGTGGGGCTGAGTGGCTCCAGGGCGGGTGGGATTTGGTGGGGCTCAGCCGGGGTGAAGGGAAGGGCTGGAGGGATGCGAAGCCTCTGTGCAGGTAGGAGCACCAGCAGCGGCGGGGGGAGCTCGGTGAGCTGCTGCTCCGGATAGGGCTGGATCCCGGCTGCATCCCTGCCACAGCTCCTCACCGCAGAATAACCAGAAAACCTTGTCCTGGCGCTGGCTGGAGCGGGGAGCCCGTCCCGGCTCTCCTGTGCTCGCTGGCACATCCCGGTGGAGCTGCCCAGGGTTGTGCCTCGGGGCAGTGTCAGGGCGCTGACCTGGAGGGGCTCTGCTGCTCCCTTCCCTCCCATTCCCACGCCCTTTTTCCGATGCCGGCCCTCGCCTTCCACACTGGCCTTTGCTGCCTGGTGCTCGCCTGCTGTTTGGGCAGAGACACACTTAACGCCGGGCGCTTTGGGGGCGTGGCTTGCCCTGAGGGGTGACAGCGGTGCCACAGCCCGGGCTGCTGCCAGGGACACCCGGCAGTGGTGGCCAAGGGGTCTGTGGCTGTGGTCACCGCACCCGTGGCCTCTGCAGCAGTAAGCAAAGGGGGAAAACACGCCCAGAGCCTCTTACCGGCTCTGCCAGCTGCTGCTGGCTCCAGCTCCTCAATTCATGGCTTCTGGTGCAAAAAGGAGAATTATGTGAACAGATAGTTACTGTATGAAACCCAGTTTTGAACATCTGTGCTGAAGTGAAAACTTCATCCTGAAATAGACTCACAGAGAGGGAAGACGAGCAGCTCACGGGAGAGAGCTGGAGGGAATTCACAAAATCCAACCTGCCTTGTAAAATTTCTGGGAGCTCCCTGAGCCTCTATCAACATTCCCTCTCGAGGGTCGCTGCTGCCTGCCCATACTGACCCCTCTCCTTACCAAGTATCAGTCACTTCGTGTCTGTTCTCTAAAACACCTCCATGCTGTTTGGGGGCCGTGTGTCTGCAGCGGGATGCACACACTGGGTCTGGCACTGCCCGTGTTTGCCAACCGCCGCTTCCAGGAGGCTTCTCCAGAGGAAAATAACCGAGATAAACCACATGAAAGGGCAACCCTTCAGCAGTGACCCTGCTGCCGGTGCCGCTGGGGCTGTGCTTGCCATCACTGCTGGCACTGCGCAGGAAATGCTGAGCTGTTCCCGTGAGCCCCCCAGCCTCAGCCATCAGTGACAGGCCTTCCTGTGGGGCTGTGTCAGCAGGGCAGGCTGGGGCTGGAGGATGCTGCTGGTTGGGGCAGCTCTGGCCCCGGGTGATGCCTTAGGCATCAAGGGTACCTGGCCAGGACTCCGGTACCAAACCCAGCCCAGCGCCTTCAGAATTCCCTGCCCTCGGCAGTGGTGTGGCTCAGGCCAGAGCTGAGCCTGGCGTGTGAATTCTCTGCCAGAGAGAGTTTGGTCCCCCCAGGGCCGTTCCTGTTGCTCGGGGTACCCCTGTCGTGCAGCCACTCGCTGTGGAGGCAGCGTGCCGGGCCTGTGCTTTCTGACTCACCAGCAGGTGCATTGAGCAATCTTCTTTCCCAATCTGTTTTCTTAGGAATTCAGTCATCACTTTGCTTTCAGGGCAGCAAAAACATAATCCAGATGCGAGTTCACACACGCTGCCCTGCTGCTCGGCAGATGCTGCAGAACCCCTCGTTGTTCAGGGGAAGGAAGACAGGGTCGTGTCCAGTGCCCACTGCTGAGCCCGGCGGGGCTGCCACCAGCTCCCCTGGCTCCATCCTGCAGCCTGAGCCACCTCTGCAGTCCTGCAACCCCGAGCTGCTCCCAGGGTGAACAGGGCAGCTGTGAGCCCCCCATGAGCTGGGGCTGCTTGGGGCCGAGCGCTGCCACCCTCCCGTGGGGAGGGGACAGGACAGGACAGGACGGGATGGGATGGGATGGGATGGGATGGGATGGGATGGGGCAAGACAACGACATGCAGGGGCAGGGCAACGACCCACGGACAGCATCCAGCGTTGGAAACTGCCAGAACCCTACTCTGTGTGTCATTCCGCGTTTGCTGCTGGAACGTGGGCCTTTCCTCTTCCCTGCATATTTCCTGGCATTTTGCGTTTGTCTCTGCTGCAGCACCTGGCAGTGCTCCCCTCCCTGGTACCTCCCAGCCCCGCTCCCCGGGGCAGTGCCCACACCCCACTCTGCCCGGGGGTCAGTGTCCCTCCAGCCTGCAGCCAGCTGGACAATCAGCAGGGAAGGGACATACTTCCAACCTGTTCCCCCCTTTTCTTTTCTTCCCTCCTTTTTTTCCTCCCAAAGTCCTGGGCGATAGTTTGTGATGCTGCAGTTTGAAGGTTCCCACTCATGACAGATGGGCAACATTTTCTTGTACTCGATTTGTAAATCCTTTCCCGATGCAGTGGATATTAATGATTACACAAACCAAAATGCTGCTTTCCAAGTGGCACCAGCTCAGACTGCTGCAGGCCAGGAGTCGGTGAGGGACCTGGCAGTCTGTCCGAGTGTGCTGTGACAGCACTCGTGGGCAAACGGAATTTTGTATTAAATTTTTAAACCATCCCATCCTCCCCCTCTGAGCCTAAGCCTCATTCTGGGGAGAAATCTGTTAAACCCAGCACACGATTTCTCNGCTGCTGGTTGGGGCAGCTCTGGCCCCGGGTGATGCCTTAGGCATCAAGGGTACCTGGCCAGGACTCCGGTACCAAACCCAGCCCAGCGCCTTCAGAATTCCCTGCCCTCGGCAGTGGTGTGGCTCAGGCCAGAGCTGAGCCTGGCGTGTGAATTCTCTGCCAGAGAGAGTTTGGTCCCCCCAGGGCCGTTCCTGTTGCTCGGGGTCCCCCTGTCGTGCAGCCACTCGCTGTGGAGGCAGCGTGCCGGGCCTGTGCTTTCTGACTCACCAGCAGGTGCATTGAGCAATCTTCTTTCCCAATCTGTTTTCTTAGGAATTCAGTCATCACTTTGCTTTCAGGGCAGCAAAAACATAATCCAGATGCGAGTTCACACACGCTGCCCTGCTGCTCGGCAGATGCTGCAGAACCCCTCGTTGTTCAGGGGAAGGAAGACAGGGTCGTGTCCAGTGCCCACTGCTGAGCCCGGCGGGGCTGCCACCAGCTCCCCTGGCTCCATCCTGCAGCCTGAGCCACCTCTGCAGTCCTGCAACCCCGAGCTGCTCCCAGGGTGAACAGGGCAGCTGTGAGCCCCCCATGAGCTGGGGCTGCTTGGGGCCGAGCGCTGCCACCCTCCCGTGGGGAGGGGACAGGACAGGACAGGACGGGATGGGATGGGATGGGATGGGGCAAGACAACGACATGCAGGGGCAGGGCAACGACCCACGGACAGCATCCAGCGTTGGAAACTGCCAGAACCCTACTCTGTGTGTCATTCCGCGTTTGCTGCTGGAACGTGGGCCTTTCCTCTTCCCTGCATATTTCCTGGCATTTTGCGTTTGTCTCTGCTGCAGCACCTGGCAGTGCTCCCCTCCCTGGTACCTCCCAGCCCCGCTCCCCGGGGCAGTGCCCACACCCCACTCTGCCCGGGGGTCAGTGTCCCTCCAGCCTGCAGCCAGCTGGACAATCAGCAGGGAAGGGACATACTTCCAACCTGTTCCCCCCTTTTCTTTTCTTCCCTCCTTTTTTTCCTCCCAAAGTCCTGGGCGATAGTTTGTGATGCTGCAGTTTGAAGGTTCCCACTCATGACAGATGGGCAACATTTTCTTGTACTCGATTTGTAAATCCTTTCCCGATGCAGTGGATATTAATGATTACACAAACCAAAATGCTGCTTTCCAAGTGGCACCAGCTCAGACTGCTGCAGGCCAGGAGTCGGTGAGGGACCTGGCAGCCTGTCCGAGTGTGCTGTGACAGCACTCGTGGGCAAACGGAATTTTGTATTAAACTTTTAAACAGTCCCATCCTCCTCCTCTGAGCCTAAGCCTTATTCTGGGGAGAAATCTGTTAAACCCAGCACACGATTTCTCTCAGCCTTGCTCCGACGCAGTTTTCAATGGGAACAGGAAAAAACGCGTCAGGAGCTTCGTGTCTCTTCTTGCCTGGGGAGCAGGTCCCGTGCCAAGCCGGGAATGCCTTTGGCAGAGCTGCTGCCAGCCCGGGCTGCGGGCACAGCTCCTCGGGGCGCTGCCGGAGCCCCGGGGCCGGAGATGCTCGCCCGGGGCCGGGGTGGTGCCGAGCCCCGCGGGCTGCGGGGGCACCGGAGCCCCACGCGCGGCTCCTGCTGCTCCGCGGGCTGAGTCATCCCCGCTCTGCCGCTCCGGAGGAGGCCCAGCTGTCTGCTCGCCGGGCGCGGGGCTGCTCCAGCCTCCGTGCGCGCTGCCTTCCAGCGCATCGTGCGTGCTGTTCCCGGGAACGGCGTGTGCCGGGGTGTGTGTGTGCGGGTGTGTGTGTGTGTGTGTGTCTGTGTGTGTG
>VZRF01001881.1:585332-601504 GCA_013396875.1 Vireo altiloquus
GTGTGTGTGTGTGTGTGTGTGTGTGCCGGTGTGTGTGTGTGCGCCGGTGTCTCGGCTTGTTTGTGCAGGGTAAAAAAAACGGAGATCAGAAAATGAAAATATATGTGCTCCAAGCTTTGGAAGTGGGTAGGGATCACCACAGCATCGTACAATTCATTAAAAATATAATTCTGATGCACTGTCATTTAAAAAAAAAATTGTTTGCAAATAATGTGGGGATATGCTTTAATTAAATATTCGCTGTCAGACTCAGGCTGGGGTACAGAGGCCGTGAGAGGGAGTGGATGTGCTCATTGCCGAGGAGCTGCCCCGGCCGGAGCGGCCAGCGTGGGCGCAGGATGTGCGCTGGGGCCGAACACTGTTCGGAGCTTGGAATTTGGGCGGGGGAAGAGCACGGCAGCTTGGTTTGCTGTGCCTCCAGGCAGCTGAGGAAGTTAACATTTAAAAAAACGCCAAACCAACCAACCAACCATTCCAAGGAGAGCCCAGAGCAGTCCCGGGGCTGCTCTTCCCAGGCTGCTGGAGCCGGGCTGGGGGTGCCGGGGGCCCCCGGGACAGGGACAGTGCCCGTGTGGGGTCTGTCCGTCCGGCGGGGTCTGTCCGTCCGGAGGGGTCTTAACCCATGATTTCCGGGGCACAGGAACCCAGCGCTCCCTGGAGCTGCATTCCTCAGGCGTGCTTGGCTTTGCGCTGCGGCAGAAATTGCTGCGATAACGCAAAAATGTGCGATGCTTTATCAGGGGAGGAAACAGAAGCACCTCAGGGCCGTGCGGGGAGGCTGCTGTGCTCAGGGCATGCTTTGGGTCGAGGGTGGGGACAGTCCCTCGGTGGGACAGCGTGGGACAGCTCCAGCCTGGTGGCAGTGGCTCCGACTGCCCCGCTGGCTTTTCCCCACCCAGGCTGGATCCCAGGTTTGCCATTATTTGTCACTAGCAGGGGAGTAAATGCAATGAGAGAGGAAAAATTCTGTCACTCACTCTGCAAAACTGCACGGAACTGGAGCTATTTTAAGAAAGGGGGAAAAAAAGGTAAACTTTGAAAGGTCTTTTAAAACCAGGGTTAAACAAGGAAAGACTTGGAGATGAGAATTAAAGGACTCAGATAAGCTTTGTTGAGGAGAGGTTTTCTTCCCTGTTAGTTTTGCTTATGGGTTTATGTCAGTTTTATGGAGCTGTACAGTATATTTCATCCAATCTTTCCTATTTATGGGTACATTTCAGAGTAGAATGTTGTTAGCAGCTTGAAGCACTGCCACGCTCCAGCACTTTGGGTTTAACACTACTCAATGTGAAAAAAATTAATATTTCGACTCAAAATACTGAATAGCAACTATGAATGTAAAAACTTCGCAGCTCACTTCAAAACATGTCAAAACTGCCCAGGGAAGAGGAATACTGATGCGTTCAGCCTTCAGAGGCAGCTCTGACGTCGTCTGAGAGCTGTGCCGGGCGTTGGCAGCAGAGCCTGGCCAGGGCTGCCTGGGTTTGCAGGGCAGAGCCCCACGTTCTGTCCCAGGGGCACTGTGAGCTCCTCACGGGGAGAGGAAAACACCCTCGGGGTTTCTTTTGTGGGCGACAGCATTTTCAGGTGTGGCTGTCTCAGTGTTTGGCATTTCCAGCAGCCGTGGGAGGGCCTGCAGAGCTGCCACAGGAGCTGCTGGAAAACCCCAGCATTGGGCAACTCTGAGGCTCAGCGTCTTTTTTAAACATCCGCCGGTTTTTCATGGCTGAAAACTGTTCCCCAGAGCTGCAGGAAGTGGCAACCTTTAAAAAAATGTGTGGCCTTCCATCGGGAATCAGATTTTCCTGGGAGCTGCCCCACACCCAGGATACAGCACTTGTCTCCCAGTTTCTGCCCGAGCACCAGCCACAGGGCTGGATTCCTTCAGTGCACCAGAGGAATCCAAACAATATTCCAGTAAATTAAGAAAATGTATTAATTATTAAGCAGGCCTGTATCTGGGAGCAGTAAGATAACCCAGCCCAAGAGATAGCAAAGCTGTTTGTGTGGAACAGCTGTTTCCGCAGAGCAGCCTGCGGTGGAGGGAAGGAAATTTATAAATAAAAAAGTTACAAAACATCAACAAAGGCTTTGGCAGGAATGGCCAAAAGTTCAGATAAAAGAGGTTCTATTAAGGATCACTTTTCTCAGCCCCTGAAAACCATTTGAGAATTTCCAGGAGAGAAGATTGTTTGACCAGCCTGTGAAGCCCAGAGAATCCCAGCCCCATGTCAGGGCTGGGGTGCTCCAGGCTCCCCCCTGTGAGGGCACCCCCCTGGCCACAGCCATCCCGACAGATCCCATCCCTGGAGCAGGGCAGGAGCAGAGCCTGGCCATGCCCTCACTCCATCCCGGTGTGCTGGGCGAGGAGAGCCCAGCAGCAGCTCCTTTCTCACCTGCAGCCCCTGAACCCCTGGCAGCCTGTGCCGAGTTGGCAGTGCTGGGCAGGGTGTGTGCTCCAGCTCGGAGCCCCCAAGGCAGCAATCAGGCTCCACAATACCCAGGAAAGGCATGGGGCAGCGAGGGCAGTGCTGGAGGAGCTGGGCTGCAGGCAGGAAAAGGAGAAGCTGCTGTGGAGTGCCTGGGGATGTGGGAACCCCACTGCCCCCATCCCCAACCTTCAGCCTCGTGTCCCCACTCCCCTTCAGCCCCGTCTGGGGGTCAGCACAGGCCCCTCTCAGCCCACCCACCTGCCTGGGGCTCAGGGGGCCTGGCCCATGGCACAGCAGCAGCTTCCAGAGGAAAAGAGGAAGGGCACGAAGGGACTTAGCTTAGCAGAACGTGTGTTGCACAGCTCAGGCCATGTTCCTGCCCTCACCGAGGGGATGGGCACCTGCGGGTGGGGCTGCCAGCTCTGTGAGGAGTGCAATATTCTCTGTATTGTTTACGTAACACAAACTATGTGCTTAAACCCCAAACCAAACAAAGCACCACCCCAAAAGCTGCCGTTGAACTCCTTCACCCGGGATAACAGGGGAAGAGCAGAGAGCACAAAGGCTCTGGTTGTGCTGCACTGGCTTGGCTCAGCCCCGGTTCCATTCAGGCTGTGGGGGGAGATGTCTGCCCTGCAGCAAAGGGCTGGCTGGGGTCCCGAGTCAGACCAGGCTCCTGTGCGTAAGGAGATGCAGCTTCCAGCGCTGGCTGTGGGATGGCAGGGCTGGCACCTCCAGGGGAGGAGAGGTCAGGGTGCCAGAGGTGCTGAGGGACAGACAAGGGCAGGCTGAGCAGGGAGCTGAGCCTCTCGGCTCCCGCTTGGCTGCTGTGTTTGTGCCTGGAGCCTGGCTCCTTTGCCAGCTACCCTCGCCACCCGTCCCGAGTCTGGGATCTGTTACAGCCGAGGGAGAGCTCTGTGCTGCCGGGAATTTGTTCTGATTCCCTGTGGAAACCCCCACTGAATTTTGGGGGGTGGAGGGGTCCCAAGGGTTTTTTCTGGTGCCGGCTTGAACAGAAAACAGATGCTGCAGGGGGACAGGATTCCCCCTGCCCCCCGTGCTCTTCCAGCTGCGGAGGAGAAGCATCCTCACAGCGCTTGTGGTCAGGCTGCAGCAGAGCAGGAGGCACCAGATAGAGCCAGCTCTGCTTCCTGCCCCGCGCAGCCTGGGCCTCTCCGGATGCTCCTGTGGGGACGGAGCAGAGGCGAGGGTCTCTCACTCCCAAAATATTTCAGCAGAGCTGAGTCTTGTCATCTCATCCTGCCACTCAGCCCTCCTCGTCCCCACCGGCGCCAGCAGCAAGGGCACTGACACCACGGTGAGAAAACCCAGAGGATTTGGCTGCGCAGACCCTGAGGCAGTCAAGGAGGGTTTGAATGAGCTGACAATGCTGTTTCCTTATTTTCAAGCTGGACTTCTGAGGATTCTTCCTCCTCTGCTTCTTTGTGACTCCTCCTGCTGTTGCTGTCCGAGGAGGGACGAGCCTTGCCCTCTGCCCGTGCCTGGAGAGTTCTCCACCACGAGACCCCAATATGTGTACGTAGCTCCGAGCTTTGGGGTCATTAATAATTACAAGGGAGTTTTAAAGTTCTATACTCCTGCTGCAATAGATTCAGCTCTTTTACAGTCCTTTTCAGTTCCAGATTTCCAAGTGTCTTACCAGGGTGGTTAATTCGGATCATCCTTGTTTGCTCACTAGGAAGCTGAAGCAGGGGCAGGCGAAGGGATTTGCTCCCTGCAAATGGCCAGGCTCCCTCTGGAAGCTCCTGCCCTCCCACCAGCATTCTCGCCTCCACTTTCCAATTGCAACAGCCTTCATGGCCAACCCCACTGGAATTAATTCTGCTTTTAAATGAATCATGCTAAGAAATTCATGACGTGGGAGCAAAAGGATTATTTTTCAGAAGCAACCTTGCCTCTGTCACGGATGCTGGCAAAGTGACCCCTGCTGCTCCCACTCCTGCTGCAGCAGAGCCCAGGGCAGTGAAACCCCCCTGTCCCCAGGGAGCCCCGGGCTGTGTCCTGCCGTGGCTGGGGGCTGTGGGTACCACCCTGCAGCACACGTGGGGAGGGCTCTGGGGCCCCTGCCTTCAGGTAAAGCTCAGTGTTTTCTCTGCACCTCACTCCATTTGCTCCTGAGGCACCTTGCTGCAGCGACAGAGGCAGCAGGGAATCCAACAGCAGCACCTCCTCGACCCTGGAGCTGCAATTCTGCTGCTCTGAAAGAAATTCGGGCAGGGGAGAGCTGCCAAGTGCTGGCAGGAGTCCTGTGCTGTGCCCTTCCACAACACGTTGCCAGGGCGAAATGTGAAATGTTTGGGTTAAAATTCAACTTTTTCCTAATTGGCCCTAGCAAAGAGAACCGGCTTCAAATCAATCTTTGTTTTGATTCAAGTCTTAAATGGTTTCTCCAAGAAAAAAAACAAACCAACCAAACGAACAAACAAAGCCACCTCCACAGCTCCTCCTGCCTAGGGGAGGGAGAAGCATGTAATGGTTTGTTTTCATAGGAAAATCAGCCTTTGTTGGGAGCGTGATTCAAACGTGCAGGGACTGGGACTTGGATGAGTTTCTGGAGTTTAGCAATAGTTTTGCAACACGTGAGTGATTTTTACGAGCTGTGTGACAAGAAGTGGCCGCAGTGGCAGCCAGAGGGAGGGGCTGTGTTGGGCTTGCCAAGGTCCTGCCCCTTGCCAGAGCTCCTTACTGCAAGGGTTATCTGTGGCTTGAAATATGTACATTTTGAAGTAAATAACATCATTGCTTGGAGAGAAGAGTCTGCATTTACCTCGGGAAATATTCCCATCAGAATTTACTGGGAAATCTTTTTATGGGTGGTGTGAGTGGGGTCCCACAGGAGCCGACCCTGGGATTTGTATGGAGGGTGTTCTGTGGGCTGGGTGCCAGAGCCCCTGGCAGCCACAGGTGCCTGTGCTGTCCCCTGTCACTGCAGCAGGGCCTCCTGTGCCAGTGCTGCCAGGCTGGGCCATGTGGCCACCACATCCTGTGCCGGTGGCTGAGCTGCCAGGGGGTCCTGGAGGGTCTCTGGACAGGCTCTGTGTGTGCTGCTCATTCACCCTGTTTCTTGACTGTTTCAGTTTGTTTTCCAAAACATCTCGCACCCAGGGCTCCTGCTCTGGTGCTCACCCAGCCCCTGGACACCCCTCTTGGCCCATTCCCAGCCGCTGCTCTCAGGCCCCTGGGGATGCTGCTCCTCTTCCTCCCTGCCCTGGCTGCTCTGGGGAGGCTCCCTGAGAGAGCCCATGTGTCACACTTGGAGCTGGTGTGGCAGAAAAAGCCAATTTTTCAGCCTTTCTTGACAAAAGCACTGAAGGAAGGAAGTGAGTGGACTAGTGAGTGGACTCCTACCTGGAAAATACCTTTTCTGCCACCTCCATTGAAAGCCATCCCGCTGTGAGCGTTAATGCTTTTTCTGCAGCTCTAGGAAATACAATAATAGGTTGCACATTCAAACCAGCTGCTCGTTTATTTTTTCAACTGCCTCTGAAAAATGCCTGTAATTAGGAAAAATCTATAACAAGAAGTACAAACAAATCAATGTCTTTCATTAGCCACAAAGAGTCGGCACTCTGCCTTCACTGTGGCTTTATTAAATTAGAATAATGAAGCAGAAGCCATAGAAAGCAAAACAAGAGCTTTGGAAAGGGCTGAAAATACACAGATGTCAGGTTAGAAACACATTTCAAATTTAAGCATGAAGCTGTAAACACATTTGCTTGTGCTGTTCTGATCCCTCCTCTGCAAGGCTGTGGGAACCTTAAAGAATATACATACAATAAATATATATATGAGAAATACATATCTACATGTTTATATTTACGTATTTTCTCCTGCTTCCATATGAAGGGGATTTTATCTCCTCTGCCAAAACTCTCTGCAGTAGGTGTGAGGATGTGCACCCAGGAGCTGGGGTGGGGTGAGGAGGGGAAGGACACCCTGGGCTGAGGGGAGGCTCCCGGGGCATCTGTCCTGTGTGTCACCTATGGTGAGTGTCCAACACCCTCCCTCAGCTGTGATCCCTGCAGGGCACATCCTGGACCTGGCCCTGCTGCAGACCAGGTTGGAAGGTGCAGATCTTCCTTTCCTGGGTCTGTCCTTGTTCCATGCAGCCCCTGGACACACACAGAGTGCTGAGCATCAGTGGTCCTGGGGACAAAGCACAGACAGGCTGCTTAAGGGCCCTGCAATCACTAGAATAAGCCAACTTTGGTGTATTTTACTGTTTCAAAGATCATTTTTCCCCATTTGTTTCTGCCATGTGGTAGTTTGCCACTTTCAAAAAAAAGCCCAAAACCAACATTTTCATTATCGGCAGGAAATACTTTCAAAAATCTTCACCCATGTCTTTTCTAATGTTGAGTTGTGAGCTGGAAAAAAAAGTCTTGCCCTTAATGCTCCTTAAATGGAGGAGCTGCGGGGCTGGGGCAGGGTGGGCATGGCAGAGTCACCTCGGCAGGGCTGGCTGGAGAGTAGCTGTTAATTGCTTATTCCTGGCTAATTTAACCCATGATTTCCGATACCTCGGTGTGTGGATCATGGCTGTGAGTTCCTGGGTGGGTGGGTGTGCAGGGCAGCCCCCACACCCCCTGGCAGTGCCGTGGGGACCATGGGGGCAGCTGGGCTGGAGCTCCATCACCGGGCAGGGTCCTGCTGCGGGGACAGGACACAGAATTAACCAGGTCTGGAGCTCCAGCCCACACCGAGCAGGGAATTCATGCCCTGGGTCCAACTCTGTGAAGCTTCCTCTGGCCCTGGCTCGGGGAGCTGGGAAAGGTGCCCTGGCCTGTGGCATGGTGCTGGTGGGACAGGAGCGCTGGGAGCACGGAGCACTGGCCAGCCTGGCCCTGGCAGCCACCTCTGGGAGCCAGCTCTCCCAAGGAATGTTTGTTTTATTGCTTTAGTGCCAGCTGACAACACCACAAAACCCCCTAACCCAGGATAATTGAATATTCATCTCCTGTGAATTCTATTAATTCTGCGTTTCTTGTTTGGAAGAGCAAAATAATTGCTGTAATTAAATTTCAAAACCCAAAGTCAATAACCACGAGCCTGTCATTTCTCTGTGCTTTCACTGAGAGAGGATTCGCTGCCTGCTCCATGATCACTGCTAGAACAGTGCATTTACTTGTGCATTTCTCTGCTAAAGCCCATTTGCTCTATGTGGCCCAGTTAACACCACCAGAGAATCCTTTGCTCTGGTTTTAAACAGCCTTTTAAAACCCTGCATTAATTTAAACAGGAAAATATAAATTAAATTATGTGGTTTGGTGTTCCCTCACCCCCCCTGCCAAAGGTTCTGCATTTTTTTAAAACAGCCCTAGGAAGATGTGCTTTAATATTAATCAGTGCTAAAAAACAATTTTTAAAAATCAAGTTTTACTCACTAGAGAAAAGCACAGAAAAGCAATGAAGTTTAAACCTGTGGCATTGGTTACTGGCATGCAGGGCAGGCACGGGGAAGCTGCTTGTCAGGGAGCTGTAAAAAGCAGGTTTTATGATTTCTGCACAACCTCCAACGTGACGGAAGGCTCCGTATCTGACCTTTCTTCTTGCCCCTTATCCTCCCATCAGTGTTTACCAGACATGCTATTTTCTCTCGAAAGAGCAGCTGCTCTTTTAGAAATCAGGGTCCCTGGGCAGTGCTGGCACCCAGGAATTCCTCTGGCCAGGAATGCTGCCGGGGCAGCATGTGGGAGCAGGGAACCCGGCTCGAACAGAGCCAGGGCAGCGACCCGGAGGGCAGCAAAGCCCCGCAGCCTCGGAATCCCTGCTTCGGGTCCCTAGGGACCGCAGGGACCAGGCAGCTCCACAGGGAAGGGAAGGGAAGGGAAGGGAAGGGAAGGGAAGGGAAGGGAAGGGAAAGGAAGGGAAGCCCTCGCTTGCCAGGGTCCTGGGGCTGCCAGGGAGGTGGCAGCTGCCTCTGCCCCAGCGTGGCCCAGCACAGCTGTGTTACCAGGACTGCCTGGGAGTGCAGTTCTTTTACCTGCCCCATTTATAATTGATTTTACTTCATTTAGAAATCAAAGCAGCAAAGAGAAATTCACAGAGGAGGTTTTGCCTTCCCGCCCCCGAGTTTGCTGTGGTTCTAAGTCAGTGCTGATCTTGCTCCCCCACTAAATACGAGACATCAAAATCAATCATTAATAGCTTTAAAAGGTTTGTACAACAACAACCAGACTTACTTATGTTTGAACATTAACAGATGTATTTTTCCTTAACAGTGGGTTCTTTTAGTCAAATTCTAGAGGTTATAAAAAGGATTATCTATGCCAGTGATTTTTTTTTCCAGTACATTTTTAGACTGGGCTCATGAAGTAAGCTCCTGAAGCTCCAAATTGAAAAGACAAAGGTTAATCCCTTAAGAGCTAGATAAACAATCATTCATTAAGGGATGGAAAGCATTAGCACAGGGCAGGCAGAGGCTGAAGGGCAGGAGGGGAAGATGTGCCTGCCTGGGTGTGGGGTTATGGGGTCCTGCTGCCACAGGGGGTGTGGGGGTCCCACTGCCGGGGCAGGGTGCACAGGGCCACGACTCAGGATGCAAACCACATGAGTTTATTTGTATTTGGAATTTCAATAGGGAGGAGGGAACATGGGGACAGAGGGCCTCTGCAGCAGGGCTGCCCCCAGCACTGCAGAGCTGCAGCTTGTGCAGCTCCAGCTAAAGCTGTGGCTTCAGAGGCTGCCCCTTGCATTGGAAATGGCCTTGGTGAGGAGTGCCAGGGGCTTTGCTTCCAGTCAGGGCTGAGCTGGCATTTCTTTGTCCTGAAGGATTAGCTTTAGGGGGTTTTATTTCAAGTTCTGATGTGTCTCTGTGTTTGTTCCTTGGCATGGTCTCCTTCCTCATCATCCCTGGGAGCTGCTGAGTTTCACCTTTGGCCGTCCTGTGCAGGCAGAAGTGGCACTGAGGTCACAGTGGAGGTACATATTGGTGCCCACCTTCTCTGAGACAGGAAAACCTTCATCTGCCAGGCTTCAGCCCAGAAGCAGCACCGAAACCAGCCAAGAGCATGCAGGTCATGCCAGACAGGACAGGAAGCAGCTGAGAGCATCCTGGTAATGAGGGGTGACTGCTCCCCGCACAGAGCTCCGGGAGGAAGGAGGCCAGAGCAGCTGGAGAGAGAAAGCTGCAGGATAATGAGGGAGGGAACAATAGCTGGGGAAGGGATAAAAAGATCAGGCTGTGGAGATATCAGTGCAGAGGTGTTGCTCAAGGTGCTCCTACCCCCATCAGCTTCAAGCCTGTTGGAAGAGAGCTCAGAAAAGGGGGCTTTTAACACTTAGTTTAAACTTCTGACACTTCTTTGTCATTACTGCATTTTCAGGTATTCCAAAAATAAAATCAAAGGGAGAATTGTCATCAGGCTAAAAATCCAGGATTCATTATGTGGCAGCTCTAAACTGAACAATTTGATTTCCATTTCCATGACTGGTATTTTTGAGGCCCTTCCTTCCCCTAATTAGACCCTTTGGGCAGAAATGGGAGGGAGTGAGGGAGGGCAGTTTGCAAAAAAGGCAAGGTCGTGTGAGGAATGGGCTGGCAGAAGTGGTGCTATGGGCAGGAAGGGCACGGGGGCACAGCATCAAGGGTTTCATCCCTGGCAGCGAGGGATGAAACCTGGGCAAGAATTGCACCTTACCTATTCTTGCTGCACAACCAGTGCCAAAGCAGATCTTTGGATCCATCAGGCAAACCACTGATGGATCATCACTGGGAGCTCTGGGCCCTGGAAGCAAAGCAGGAAGGAAACAGAGGTGGATTTGTGAGGGCAGTGAGGCGGGCAGAGCCCCTGGGGCAGGCTGGGCACTGCGGGGAGAGGAGCTGCTCTACAGCCACGGTGAGAGCGCAGGAAGCACAGCGTGGGTGCAGTGCTGACAGCAGCTCCTGCAGAGCCGATCGGGAAGGGAAATGGGGGCAGGGAATAAAGCAAAGAGGAAGGATGGCAGCTCCAGGGGGCTCCAGCACGCGGGGCTGCAAACAGCAGCAAGAGTCACCTCCACAGCTTTGGGTTTGCGGTTGCAGCTGCCATGGAAAGGCAATATTCTGGGCTTTCACCTCTTACTACACTACTGTCCTCTGGCTTCATGGTCTTAGCTTTAAAAAAGTCTCTCAGATCAGTTCTAACATCTTCTTTGTGAGTTTAGCACCTGAAACCATGCCTGATTTTAACTGTTCTAGATTTTGAGGGTAGACAAGACTTATTTTAACCAAATAGAGGACCTGATCAAATCTACATTAAAACATCAATTTTACCGACACTTAAGTATATAAAGAAATGCCAAAAGGGAAATTTAATTGAAAATCCAGTATTACCATATTTGCTAATATTTGCTAAACATCAGCAGGTGATGTTGGCTGTGATCTCGTGGTGATGCAACAACAGATGTTTTCTGAGCTGTATTTGACTTCTATCCCAGGCTTGGCCACTGCCCCCACTTGTGCCTATGCAAGGAGCCTTGCAGGGCTGGAAGGAGGCACCTGCATGGCCCCACTGATGCCTCAGTAGTGCCCTCAGTCAGCAGGGTCATAGCTTTGGTCACAGCACCTTGGAGGCAGCACCATATTCATTCCCCCTAGGCATTAGGTAGTAAATTCTTAATTTAAATATTTGTCTTCCCTGGTATGCAATCTTCAGTGTTTCTGACCTTTTTGTCTTCTTGGCCATTTGAGGAAATTGTATAATGGGAGCATTAATGCACCATCAAACCGCCTCAGTAGAATTGTCTTTCTTGGCTGAGAGCAGCACAAAAGAGTTTTCTACTGAGAATAATAATTTCAGTTTAAAACAGCAATATAGGAAGAAGGCAAGATTGCTCCCTGCTGTAATTAGAACAAGTTTTCCAGGATCCTGTGTTATCTTTAGACTCTGGAAGTGTAGTTGCTCTACTAGGATTAATAAGTCACCTCCATTAACTCCAATTATTGCTGTGCCGTATTGCTATCACAAACCGTTTGCACATTCTGGAATACAGAAGGGACTCCAAAACAGCTTCATTATCCTTGTTGGCTTATAATATTAATAAGGCAAGAAGGGAGAAGCGTGGATGTGTTCACCCCTGCGGGACCCTGGGAGGTTCCCATTGGACACTCACCCAGGCCGGCCGGACACCCACTGCCCATGCTGGACACTCACCACATCTCCCACTACTGATTAGAGAATTATCATCTTTTCCCAGCACACTCCTGTGCCATTCTGCCTCCCAAAGCTCACACCCTGTTGGGACTCTCTGGCTCCCTGGGGCACACATGGTGCTGTGTGAGATCCAGTTAATCAGCCCAGGAACAGATTTTGTTTTCAAGACAGCAAAATGTCAGCTCAGACTAAAATTGCAGAGAGGAGTCAGCTCCTCCTGTGTTGGAGGGGAGGGAGCTGCTGCCCAGGCCACAGCAGGCACTGGGGAGTCTCCTGGAGGGCTGGAGCACATGATTCTGTCACCCCCAAATTGTGGGCTGACAGTCCTTAGGGACAGCAGCTTCCACTCTGCAAGGACAGCAAGCACAGGACAGAAACACCATCAGAGCTTAGAGTCATAGAATCACAGAACCATTTAGGCTGGAAAAGACCATCAAGTCCCCCCACACTGCCAAGGCCACCACTTACTCAGGTCCTCAAGTGCCACATCCACAGGGCTTTTCAATCCCTCCAGGATGGGGACTCCACCACTGCCCTGGGCAGCTGTGCTAGGGCTGGACAACCCTTTCGGGGATGAAATGTTCCCACTCTTCAGCCTCAGGGTCTCCTGGCACAACCTGGGTTTGTTTTCCCCTTGTCCTGCCCCTTGTTCCGGGGAGCAGAGCTCTCTCCTGCCGGGGCACTGAGCAGAGCAAGCTCATCTCCCTGCTCTCCTTTGGCTGCTCCCGCCAGCCCTGCGTGTCCTGTGTGCCACAGACAAGTCTGATCACTCCCATCAGCCCCAGAGCTGCCATTTCCCGGTCTGTTTTCCGAGGAGAGGAGAACAGCGCCGGGAGGATGCGGGCAGGGCCGGGAGGATGCAGGCAGCGCCGGGAGGATGCAGGCAGCGCCGGGAGGATGCGGGCAGGGCCGGGAGGATGCGGGCAGGGCCGGGAGGATGCGGGCAGGGCTGTCCCTGCGCTCCCGCTGCCCTCCCACCCCCGCACGGGTGCCGGGGCAGAACTGCCAGCCAGAAACCTGCCCTTCACAAGGGGAAAAGGGAATATTGTAAAGTATTTTATACACTGCAGGCAGAAGTATTTTAAAATAAAATAAATTGTGTTTTAGGCTCCCTGTGGAAAGCCTGCAGGGTGTATAAGGACTGCTGGGAAAAGATGCTGTCTTCTGTGACACATGAAAAAGGAGTAAAAGGAGCTTCAGGGACTGACGAAAGAAAACAATGTGGTAAAGTGTTGTTTGACCTAAAGAGTTTCCTAAGGTGAAGCAAATGAAGCTCTCCAAAAGCCAATAGGTAGGTCACAAGCCAATTGAGGTAAAATGTGAAATAGGCATTTTTGCAGCAGGTAAGGTGTCCTGTGGTGAGGAGTTGAGAGCAGCTCAATCTCCAAGCTCTGTGCTCACCCTCTCAGCCCTGTGCTCACCTGTCCTTTCCAGCAGCACTCCTGAGTGAGATGCAGCATGCTTTAAATCCTCTGTGTGTGTGTATAGATGTATATATTTTCCCTCTCTATGAGCAGGCATTGTGATGACCATTTACAAGGGTCCCTTCCACCAGCTCTCAGCCTGCATCTGGTTTGGGCCCCTTGTTCATACCAGCACACCTTGAAACACTGACATCTGAGTCTAAATCTTCCTGATAACCATCACCAACAGGTAGAAACAGCTGGATTCACGGGCAGCCTGTTCCCTTCACACTCCCCCACACCACAGCTCAGCACTAATTGGACTGACTGGGAATTTCCACTTGTGCTCTAGCACACTTTTGTTCCTCGTTAGGGATATATCACCCGTTTGGTTTAAATCAGCTGTTAATGGAACAAAACATTCAGTTTCATGGAAATCAGTGGTATAAAATCCCAGATTTTGCAGAAAGTGCATTAAGAGGCAGAGCTGGAAGGAATTCAGCTCCAGCTCTACCAGACAGAAACCAAGTCAACTCCAGGCATATGCTGGAGCGATGGAGGGAAAGGTGCTAATGCAACATGCTTCATGTTGTGCTCCAAAATAAGAACAGCTCAGCATGGCAAGCAGGAAGGCACTCATTTGCTGGCTGTGGAAGAAGGCATGGAACAGCGCGGCTGTGAAAAAATCTGCCTCGTTCTCTACTCATGCGTTTGGACCTTTTGCAGCTGAAGCACTGCAGTCTGAATGTGCAAACTGCTGTACCCAGGATGTGAGATCTCTATTCCCGGTGCTGGCAGGCTCAGCAGTGCTGTGCTGAGGTGCAGGCTGCCCATGAAGCAGCAGGGATGGGCTGCCTGGACAGCACAGGCTGCACGGGTGCAGAGATTTACCATCGGAACCCGCCGGGTCAGGGAGGCAGCTTGGTGCCTGCAATCACTGTCGGCCATGCATCCCAACCAGCGTCTGCTTCAGCGGCCCACCCTTCCAAAGAGCCACTGAAAAATGAGATGACACTCAGAAAAAGGTTACAGGGATGAGTCAGGTATCTTGGAAAATCCTGCCCTGATACAGAAGACTAAATGAATTGTAGTCTCTCAGACCAGATTATAAATCTGAGCTTGGAGCCTTTAGTCACAGATGAAGAGTACGGCAGCAGAGGGATGGGAAGGATGGATCCAGTACAGAGCACTCCTGCCTTCAGGTATTTGCACTTCTGTATTCACCCTTCAGCATGCACACTGGTACCTCAGGAACGTCCTGCCAGTCCAGCTGTCACCTCTCCATGCAGCCATGGATTCCCCAGGGGTGTCTCTGTCATGTCAGCGTCACCCCTGAGGTCGCTGTGAGCCACAGGTGCTGGGCAAGCCCAGCACACACAGAACATCCTCCGGCAGAACATCCTCCTCCCACTCCCACTCCCACTCCCACTCCCACTCCCTCCTCGCTCTGCAGTGCTGCCAGTGCAGCAGCTCCCCACGGCCTGCTCCTCGTGCCTGGCCTTGCCTGCACCTCAGCCTGGCTCCGGCACCAGCACAAATCCCAGGAATGCCTCCTTCCCCGGCAGCCATGTGCTCCCGGAATTGCTGCTCCAACCTTTTGTCTTTCCAGTTTGGATTTACAGCGCTGCTTAGGTAACCGAGGGAAATGGGCTGGAGTCCACAGTGCATATTTACTGATGCTTATCGGCACGGCTTCGGCGTGACTCAAAATTTGCTCAAGACAGGAAACTCAAGGAAGCTGCCACGAGAAGCTGCAGTGAGCAGTGGCACTGAGAAGTCGCTAGTGAAATGGCACTTACAAAGGAAGAGAGAAACTGAAAGGTTTCTCCTCTACTAATAGCATCACATTGCATATTACTTTTTTACACAATAATTCAAGTAATTAATTAAAATAAATTCTGCTTTGGGTCATGCAGCTGATTCTCAGAGGAGCAAGATGGCTTTTCCCTAAGCTGGCATGGTAGGCTTGATATCATTGTACTGCATTTGCCATGTGTCTGGCTCGTGGGTTGGGTGTTTGCTTTCCTGGGAATATGAAGACTCAGGATTTGTTTTTTTAGTGCTCTCAAATCCTAGAGGGCACCACAGAACAGCTCTGCAAACCGGGCTTGCTGTATAACACGGATTTTACAGGTGTTACTCTTCTTGTCTCCTTTTTCACTTTCTCTTCACATTCATTTTGTGTTAAAATTTAAAAGAAACTTAAAGTAGTGAATAAGCAGTTGTTAGTGGATAAATACAGAAGGGAAAAAACCCATGACATACAAGAAAGAAAGGTATTATATTTACAAAACTGAAGCTATTGCTTTGACATTGTAGCTTTAGTTGCCCCAAAAGCGAAGCCAGGCCAGCGACTCCATCTGCAGCCACTTGCATATTCTCACAGGGGTACAATATGCAGCTGATTTCCCAATTAAGCTTTCCCAGCAAAGAAGTTTTATAATTTAAACAGACTCAAAAGTTTGAGGAATGAATACATATTCATGAAGGACTAATAACACTCTGTCTAGAACACAGCTTTGAGCTGAGAGCAGCTCTGACTGGCTCATGTCTCACCCACCACACTTAGTGAAAATGGGAACGAGGAAGAAATGGCTGAAACCAGCAGATTGTGTTTTGCCAAGACAATAAATAATAACCATATTCTGACTCAAGTGCCAAATGTATAGCGCTTAATTAGAGGTCAGTAGAGCATATTTCTGCTCAGCTGTTCCCTTTACAGCAATTAACATGTTCGTGTCACTAAAACTGGGTTGCAGAGCAGATTTCAAAGGGTTGAGTGAAAGCAGAATCAGGGAAGGGCTGTTCCACCCCTGGTAGCAGCTCGGGAGCAGCGCCCTTGGCACCCACCCGCTGCCAAAGATACGGGACAGAGAGGTCCTGGCCCTGGTGCAGCACCACCCGGGCCCATCACTCTGAGGGGACCCTACCCCATCGCTGCGGGAGCTGAAGCGACCCTGCCCCGTCTCTGGAGGGCTAAAGGGACCTCGCCTCCGGCCAGCGCTCGCTGTCCCGCCCGCCCGGGCTCCACCGCCGCCTCCTCCCCAGCGCCGGTGCCCTCGGAGCTCGGTGTCGCGGGTGTCCCGGAGCGGGGCAGCGCCGGTCCCGACCCCGTCCCGCAGCCCCCGAGCCGGCGGCAGCGGCGGCACCGCCCGTGCGGGGGCGGTACGAGGGGCGGGCGC
>VZRF01001881.1:601717-625413 GCA_013396875.1 Vireo altiloquus
GGGGGCGGCGATCGCCGAGGGGCGCGGGTGGATCGGCCGCTCCCTGCCCCCGTTCGGCCCCGTTCCCACCGCCCCATTCGGCCCCGCCGCCGCCCTATCCGTGTCCCTATCCGTGTCCGTGTCCCTGTCCCTGTCCCTGTCTCTGTCCCCGTCCCCGCTCCGGCCAGGTCAGCCCGCGGTGCAGGCGGCGTGCGCGGCTCCCCGTGCGCGGCTCCCCGGGAGCAGGGCGGGGAGCGGAGCGGGGCCCGGTACCGCCGCTTGGAAACCTCCGAGGAAAAGCAGGGCAGGGCTCACCTTCCAGCTCGGTTTCCTTTGCTCTCTTATTGTTTTAGATGCGTTACTGTGCCTGTAGAGACTTCGTTGCTTCGCCTCAGACCTATGTGACTCTGGGGGAAGGATCATGACCGAAGTCCTTCTCTCTGCTGCTCTGAACGGAACTGAACCCAACCTGTTACCCAGCAGCGGCTGGTCTGCGGGAAACGTCACCACCAAGTGCTCCCTGACCAAAACCGGCTTCCAGTTCTATTACCTGCCCACCGTCTACATTCTGGTCTTCATCACTGGGTTTTTGGGCAACAGTGTGGCTATCTGGATGTTTGTCTTCCACATGAAGCCTTGGAGCGGCATCTCGGTTTACATGTTCAACTTGGCACTGGCCGATTTCTTGTATGTCTTGACTTTGCCTGCCCTCATCTTTTACTACTTCAACAAAACAGACTGGATCTTCGGAGATATCATGTGCAAGCTGCAGAGGTTCATCTTCCACGTGAACCTGTATGGCAGCATTCTGTTTCTGACCTGCATAAGCGTGCACAGGTACACGGGAGTGGTGCACCCCTTGAAGTCGCTGGGGAGGCTGAAGAAGAAGAACGCGATGTACATCAGCAGCCTGGTCTGGGTCCTTGTGGTGGCCGCGATTTCTCCCATACTCTTCTACTCGGGAACAGGGATAAGGAAAAATAAAACCATAACGTGCTACGACACAACAGCTGATGATTACCTGAGAAGTTACTTCATTTACAGCATGTGCACCACAGTGCTGATGTTCTGCATCCCCTTCATAGTGATTCTTGGTTGCTATGGGCTCATCGTGAAAGCTTTGATTTACAAAGATTTGGACAATTCTCCTCTCAGGAGAAAATCAATTTACCTGGTCATTATTGTGTTGACGGTCTTTGCAGTGTCTTACCTTCCCTTCCACGTCATGAAGACCTTAAATCTAAGGGCCAGGGTGGATTTTCAAACCCCAGATATGTGTGCCTTCAACGATAAGGTTTATGCCACTTACCAAGTGACGAGGGGCCTGGCCAGCCTCAACAGCTGCGTCGACCCCATCCTTTACTTCCTGGCAGGTGACACCTTCCGAAAGAGGCTTTCCAGGGCGACCAGGAAATCATCCAGAAAGAGCGAACCCAATGTGCAGTCCAAAAGCGAGGAAATGACTCTCAATATTTTAACAGAGTATAAACAGAACGGAGATACCAGTTTGTGAACAAATGCAGAAGATTTAGGAACACGTTGAAAAAATCCTCGTCTTTGAGGCAGTAGGAGACTGTAGGGCTTACAAATGTGTGAGGAATATCTAACAGTCTCAAATTGTTTTTTAGGTAAAGCCTCATTTTCTGGTCTTAGAAAAAGCTTAACAAAATCAGTGGAAGAATTTTAATGGAAAATAACGTGTCAAAATTCAGCTTTCCTTCAGTAGTTTCATTTATTTCTGACTCGTGTCAGATATCTAAGTAAAATGAAGTAAATCCCCCAAAGGAGGAGAGCAATCCAAGTGCATCTGGTTTAATGACTTAAGTCTCCCACGTTTGAAAATGTTCTCAGTCAGCCTGTCTTTAAAAATAGGAAATAAAAATAAGAGCAGTATCTTGTCTTCTGAGGCTCAGTCACAGACCAAGCTTTCTGCTCGCTCGCTGTTGTACACAAGGATTTAAATCGAAGTCATGATGCAGTTACCATTTTCGGTTTTATTATTTTTTCATCTACTTCTAGTGCTGATAATTGATAGTTTGGTGGCATTTATGGTTCAGTCCTCTTTCAGTGCCGGTGTTTTACTCAAGGTAGGCTTTACTGGTGTGTGCATGGTTGTGCTGTCGGATTGCGATGGATGTTCATGACGAACCTGGTCCCCCTTGGTGGCCGAGGGCTCCCCGGTGCCCAGGGAGCAGAGCTGTCCCCGGGCGCTGCCGGGCACGCGGGCGCTGCCGGGCGCGGGGAGCGAGGCCAGGCGCGCCGAGGGTCCGGTCCCGTGCCCAGGGCAGCGGCGTGCCGGCCGCAGGGACGGGCCCAGCGTGGCCTGGCTGGCCGGGCAGAGCCTGGCACAGGCGCTGGCACAGCCGCTGGCACCGGNGGTGTGCTGGGACAGCTGAGCCTGCGGGCCAGCGCTGCTCCAGGTACCTGAGCTTGGTGCCAGAGTGGTTCTGTTCCTGCGGTCCTTACTGATAACGCAACAGTTGTGTCCCAAGAAAAGTAACTATTAAAATGGATAATATAAATGGATTATATATATATTATATATATGTAACAGTAATTGGGGGGAATTAATTTTTTTGTACTTTGACAAATACATTACTGTATTAACATGATGTTGCAATGTACTACAGACTAAATCCGGCCCTTTACTATAGATCTTCTCCAAATGTGGGATAGTTCATCCAAAATTAGCCAACTGCAACATTGTGTAACACAAGAGCTAGTGATCAGGCACAGATGAAATTCTACATGGGCAGTCTCACTCATTTCTCATATTTTTAATAAATGTATTTGAAAATATTTTGTGCTAAAAGCGGTATGAAAGCATGCTCTGAATTATGAATTTAGTGTACAAAATTAAGTTTGATGTAATCCTAAGGGTGATTTTTAACAGATCTTTGTTCCTCTGGTCTGCATCGTAAGAGTAAAATATTCATATTTTACTTACCAATTTCCAGTGATTGGTTACAAATGAGAGTAGCTGTAGATATTTTTTGACAACATTGTTAAGCAGCTTCTGTTCACATGTATGGCTTCCTCTGCAGAGTCCCTATTTATTGAACTTATTTATTAGAATGCTAAATGTAAAGTTTGTAAAGTGTGGTTCTCTGTGGTCATATTCAGAATTGGGCATTAATGGAAAATTGAAGAGCATGTTTCAATCACTGTAATACTGTGTCTTCTAACAGAACACTTTATAATAAACTCAATTCCACCCTGACTATTCACTGCTGATATGTAACCTAGTGATAAATTAAACTACTGATTTATAGCCTAGAGGTAAATGAAGCCCCAGCTTAGGAAGCCTCTTAAAGCAATGTGGAGAGCTCATTTAGCCCTATGAAAATTGTAGAGGTAGTGAAGAAATCTCAAGCAAGGGTCAATTGCTAATTAATCCTGACTGACAAAGCCCGTGGAACAGCAGAGACTATTTATATACCACAGAAAGAGCCTGATTCACAATAAGTGACTTCTCCTATTATGTGATTATTTGAGGCTTCATTCAGCTGAGGCACGTCTTGTTTGGAATGGCAGATGAATTACACGGAGAGGGAGCATAAAAATAGGATATTCTTTGAACCTGCTTCTCTGTGTTGAAAATCCTGTTCATTTCCAAACATTTCGTGGTCAATCTCTTGCTTTCAGTTAGGAAGTAAAATGCTCCACTAATTCATGTTTGACAAAAGGTCCCAGGCAGCCCCAGCAGGACGCAGACCCACACGCCCAGGTCGGGCTTTGTGCAGCTCCTTGCAGCCTTTCTGCGCCGTGGTTCTTCAGGTGGCAGAGGTGGCCAAGTCCTCCTGCAGCGCACGGAGCCTGAGGGGAACGGGGCCGGGAACGGCAGCAGGGAGAGCTGAAAGCAGGGAGAGCCGAGAGCAGGGAGAGCCAGGAGCAGGGAGAGCCGAGAGCAGGGAGAGCAGGGAGAGCCGGGCCGGGGAGCCGAGAGCAGGGAGAGTCGAGAGCCGGGAGAGTCGAGAGCCGGGAGAGCCGAGAGCAGGGAGAGCCGAGAGCAGGGAGAGCCGAGAACAGGGACAGCCGGGCCGGGGAGCCGTGGGCTGGCCCCGAGCCTCGCACGCCCGCGGGGTGGCTGCGCTCCCACCGGGGTTGGCCTGGCCAGAGGGAGCGGTGCAGGATGGTCCAGCAGGTAGTGGCCGAGGTGTGTTGGGACACTTGATTGCTCGAAGGTCCCTGTCACTGGCAGGAGCAGCTCCCGGCGCACGCCGAGCCCGCACCGAACGCGTTTTAGGCGCAGCTGATTCTCCACCTCGCAGCTCCTGTGCCCTGCAGAGGTAACACCTCGCTCCACGCCCTGTGTGACTCCGGCTGCACACGCCAAGCTGTCAGAGCCTCTGCTGAATCCTGCTGGAAACCTGTAGAGCTCCCGCTCGGTTTTCAAGCCTTGCTGTATTTGGCATGGGGTGGTTGGAGCCATTGCCAAATCCCACCAAATTTCTGTCTGCTCCCACGCCTGCTTTTCACCTGGAACATGCCAGAACCATGTGTTGGGCATCCCACCTGAGAGAATGCTGCTCAGCTGGGGGGATTGGGCACCCAAGCAGATCTCCAGGCAGAGCGAGGGCTGGAGCCGTGAGCTCCTGGGGAGCTCCGAGAGTCCGTCATTAAACTGATCCTTTATATTTTGTATTTGTGGAAGGCAATCAGTCCACCAGCACTGGGGGCCCAGTGATCCCTGTGATTAGCCATAAACCTCAGAGGTGGGTGTAGTTGAAGAGGCCTTTCCCTGAGCCACTCACCTTGAGTTTCTAATCCATCCAATATGCAAAGAGAATACAAACTGCAGCTCCGGCCTTTGGGCTGGTAATTAATAATCAGTGACAACGATGGGTTGTGATTACTAGGGACAAGATTCAGCTCATATCTCACTACTGTGACCACCTAGAAGTTCCACCTTCCTTCATGCTGCGCAATCTTTACTAGCAAATGAGATTAAACCTGTTCTGATTTTGTGGTCATGCTTGTAACCTATTTTCCCCCTGGGTATGTTTGAGTATCTTCTAACTGCAAATCATTTGCTTAAGACACCACAAAGTTTGAAGTAGTTATTTAGAGATTTACATTTGCCAGATCCACACCAACACCAGTTCTCATTAATGAACTCTGTTTGCTTCCTGCAGCTCATGGGTTAATGTTTTTTCCCACTTATGCCCAGTAACTCTTACATACCTTTAACACAACATGAAGTCAGTATGAAGCACACACGTGAGCTGCTGTCATTTTGTACACTTGCATAACACAGCACTGGGGACTTTTTTGTTTTAATCCACTTGATATAACACCAAATTAGTGAACTCGTGGGCAGGGTGGGGAATGAGCAGCACTGCTTTCAGCAGGAGGGTGCACTGGGTGTGCTGGTGAGCCTGGTGCCCACCCCTGCCCTGTGTGGAGGGGCTGGGGAAGCTGCAGGGATGCGGCGTTGCTGCACCACCCCCTTGTGTGAGTGCTGCAGAGTATCTGCTGCCTCTGCCCCGCCACGGACACGCTGAGGTTTGGCTCCACAGGGAAGCCCCATGGCCAAACCCCGGCACTGGGCCATGGGAGCCCCAGGAGGGGACACGGGAAGCTTCCCTGAGCTCAGTGTCCTCCTCGGTTTGGGTGAGGAAGGACATGGGGCTCCCAGCACTCCTGGGAGCTCGACTGCATGGGCACAGCAATTTCAAATACTTTGAAGACATAGGACTTTTGACTTGGCATGTGGCTGTGAATTAGTGTGTGTTCCAAGGGCATATGTGAAAATGCTTATGTCTCCGGTGTGCTGTGATTTTAGTATTGTTAAGTTCAACTTTTTTGTAAACACTACTGAAATCTGACTGTGACATCTGCAGGGACAGTGCTACCTTTTATTTACATGCAGGTTATGTAGTTGCTTTAATTAAAGAGTAAGAAATCTTCTTATTTGTCTATAATTTTAATGAACAAAAATATATTTGGGTTTGAAGTTGCAACTATTTTTAGTGGCAGCAGAAGTGCAGCCCCGGCGTTGCTGCACCACCGCACCGAGCAACTCGTGTTGGAGCCGCCCCAGTAGCATTATGAAACACTCCTTCTGCCTTTTGTGTTGTTAATTCATGTTTCCAGGAGATCCTTCCGGCAGTGATATGTCTTTAAAAAGAGATAATAAAAGGCTTGCAAAATATATAAAATTTAAAACCTTGAGAGGAACCAGGCAGACCAAATGAGAATCAAAATAAGTGAATAAATGAATGATTCTTAGCCGTCAAAGACAAAGGAGGCATGTAGAGATGTGGTGACAGAACAAGGGAGAATGGCTTTAGGCTGAGGGTAGATAGAGTTTAGGTATTAGAAGAAAATAGTTCCCTGGGAGGGTGGGCAGGCCCTGGCACAGAGTGCCCAGAGCAGCTGTGGCTGCCCCTGGATCCCTGGCAGTGCCCAAGGCCAGGCTGGACATTGGGGCTTGGAGCACCCTGGGACAGTGGGAGGTGTCCCTGCCATGGCAGGGGTGGCACTGGGTGAGCTTTAAGGTCCTTCCAACCCAAGTCATTCCATGATTCCTTGATGTTTGGGGTCAGTGTGTCTGCAGGTGGCACAAACAAGGGTCACACCTGCAGAGTTCCAGAGGCAGGAGCCTGACTTGCTGCTCCATTTCCACCCACTCCAAGCCCTCTCGCATTCCCAGTATTCAGCCAGAGATGAACCTGCTCCCAGTCCCTCTCCCTGTACAGATCAAAGCTAAATCTGTCCTACAGAAGCTGCCTTTTCCCCTCTGGCAGTGGCTGCTGTGTCTTGGTTTCCTTGCAGGATGTTGAGTGATGGTTCCTTCCCAAACAGCTTAATATGTGAAATCCAATTAAAGCATGGAACCCCTCTGTTAGCCGTGCCTTCCCTGCCATGTAGGTATTTTGGGTTTTATGTTGGGCTGTACTGCCATGCCATTGTCTCATCTCTCTGCCTGCAGCTGCCCCAGCTTCACACCATGTGCAGTTTCGTTCTGTTCCCTCCTCATCCTGTGGGATGGCTGCAGATACATATTGGTACTTCACTGATTTCACCTGATTTATTTTAAGATTTGTTTACCTTTCTCTTAATTTTCTTCCTCTTCATTTATCTTTGCCCTTCATGCAAATGGTTCAGCTACCCATTAAAATTATTCCATTAAAATTGTATTTTCTTACCAGTAAATGAATTCCATCTTCAACAAATCATGCTGTTCCATGCCTTTCCAAAATTTCCTTTCCATTCCAAAACCTGCTGAGGCCCGAAGGCCTCGGCTTCCCTCAGCAGATAAACCTTTAAATGCTCCAAGTCAGGCAGGTCCAGTGCCCTGCTCTGGCTGGTTGTGTTTGACATGAGCAGACATAGGCAGTGTGTGAACACCAGATTTAACATCTGAGCTGACTGTGCATTTATCTCTGGTTCCACAAAATCACAGAATCATTTATGATGGAAAAGGCCTCCAAGGTCATCAAGTCCAACCACAATGGCTTCCTTTAACCCTGGCCCAAGCGGGCAAAGGTAGTTTGTGACCCTTTGTGACCCTTTGTTGACACCCTGGCAGAGGTGAGGCAGTGCATGGACCCGGGGGCTCTTTGTTTCTAAACTTTTATTTACAGCATTTGAAAAGCAAAGACCAGCCTGCGGCAAGAGGCAGTGGTTGGAACAGGTAAATAATTAAATAAATGGGGGGTTCAGACTGTGCAGCTCAGGTTTCTGCTGGCAGCACCAGGCCCTGGCTCCGCTGGGAGCGGGAGGGAGATGCCGGGAATGCTCCGGATGGAGCTGAGCTGGGGCAGGGCTGGGAGCAGGGCAGGGCTCAGAGGCCACTCGCAGAAGGGACACGGTCTGTGAGCTTCACCCCAAGCCCTCACCGGCAGCCATGTGGGCAGCTGGTGCCCAGCCTGGCATCCCCACGGGGCTGGAGGCGATGGGGTGAGGCAGGAGCTGCCCACAGAGCATCCCCACGGGGCTGGAGGTGGTGGGGTGAAGCAGGAGCTGCCCACGGGGCTGAAGGCAGTGGGGTGAGGCAGGAGAGGCCAGGGCCGCTCGGTGCTGCTGGGGCTGAGCCGTGTCTGCGGCAGAACCACCAGCACCCGATGGCTGCTCTGCTCCTTGGCAGCTGGCTGTGGGTGTCACCAGCAGCAGCAGCAGCAGCGCCTGTGTGCGAGGCACCAAGAGGACAGGGAAGTGTTGGGTGTATTTGTATCCCCTGGGGCACAGAGCCCCACACGGTGCTCCCTGGGGAGTGGTGTTACCCCTCTGTGAGTGACCCATGGCCTGCCACAGCCGCCAGCACTATGTCCTGCAGCCCCAGTGCAAGCTGGATATCCCAAAGGAGAACCAGGCAGAGACTCCCACCAGGAAACCCATTCCCAGGAAACCAGAAAACCCAGGGTCCCGAGTTACTGCCCATGGGAGCATCCTCACATCCCTAAGTGATCATCGGAAAATCTGCTAATTTAAAGTGCTGGAAACACCATTTATCCTTCCTGGCATTTCCCTACAGCCAAGGACAGCAGAGCTGTTTATGTTAATAATTCATAGAAGACTTCTCCCTTCAGTATATGGCTCTTCCACGCAGCAGTGCCAGGATCTGCCCTGCTCCCTCCTCCCTGAACTGGGGCAATGACTTGGGATGGACCGAAATCCATTGGAAAGAACTCTGCTGCTCCCAGGGACCTTCCCCAGCAGGGTAAGAGCCTCACTCTGGTTTGATTTTAACCAAAGCCAGGTCCTAACTTTTGTGACGGGGGTGGCATAACCCTGGCCCAGGTTTCTCAGGAGGCTGTGGCTGCCCCTCCCCTGGAAGTGTTCAAGGCCAGGCTGGTCCCTGGTGGGTGGCAGGGCTGTGCCCCGTGCTGGGCTGCCATTCAGGCATGTACTGACAGATTTCCCTGCTGAAGCCAGGCTGCTTGGTCACAAATGCATTTCCTTCCACTGTGAATAATGGCCTTTTGCAGGGAACTGATTTTTCTCCAAGACAGTGATTGAGAAATGACCGAGCCGTGGAGTCAGGGGCCAGCTCAGCCCATTGGGGCAAGTGTCAGGTGCTGGAGCCAGGCAGAGGTGTGGAGGAGCTGTGCAGAGGCATGGGGATACCCACCCTTCGTATCACCCAAACAGAGCCAAGGGACTGGTAGAGGAGGGGAAGGGATGCTCCTGCACGCAGCCAAGCATCCCAGATGCACCAGCCAGAGGCTTGGGGCACAGCCCCGGGACCAGCAGATGAGGGCTTTGCTCACTTGGCCTCTCTGGGACCCAGCTGGGAGAAGCTCTTGGGGATTATAACACAGTTTTTGTACCAAACATTATGTTATTGTTAATTTCAGAATTAAAGAGTACTATTAAGACTCCACAGAAGTTAAATTCTTAGCAGACTATTTTTTAATACCCTTGGTAAAAACACCAGAGTAGTTCAGTCATACACTAAAGATAATTAAGCTCTGCATTGTAGAGGGCAAATTATTTATTTGTTTGGTATTACTGGCCCATCACTATCCCCATTCCTGTCCCCATCCCTACAGTGGGCTCTGTACAGGGCCCCAGGACCCAGACGGGTGCAGCACGATGGGTTTCACCTCTCCCTGCTCCCCTTGGCCGCAATGGGGCAAATCCAACAGGGAAAATGGCCTTGCAAGGGTTTGTAGCAATTTCCAACACAGGGACAGCAGCCAGGCCAGAGGGAAGCAGGTCCCAGGTTCTGCCTTGGCGCTGTAGCTCTCCTCCTCCTCAGCAATGTGTCAGGACACGTTTGGCACAAATAAAAAGTTGTTGTTTAACATTCTTGTGTATTTGTGAGCGGTGGCAGTGATGCTTCCTGTAAAACAGAGCTGCGAGCGTGGCAAAGCTGTTTGATGTTACAGCCTTATTTAAACAGCATTTAGATAGTAAAAGCAGTCATTCCCCTCATCCCCACATACCAGCTACCCATTAAAATTCCTTCTCATGCTCTTGCACAAAGACTAATTTTGGCAGAAGGCTGACTTGCCCTAGATTTTTAAAAGAGTACTTGTTTTAAAACAAAGTCCTTCGGGGAAGGGAGAGAGCCAGCTGAGGATTGCTCCCTCCCCAGTCTCATCACCCTGACCACCCCCCATCCCATCTCCCCATGCCACCCTCATCCCATCACCTCCCACTCTGTCCCCTCCTGGCCCCAGAGGGTGCAGTATCCTCCTCCTCCTCTTCCTCGTCTCCCTTGGAGGGGCTCCTGGCCCCTCACAGGGTGATGGGGGGGAATTTTGGGCACAGAGCAGGAGGAGCCAAGGGAAGATTGAAAATCTGTCATTCACCTTGACATTGACACACTAAAAATAAAGTTAAACGCTTTTAAAAACAAATTATGCCAATATTCAGATATTACTTAAGGGACTCGACTCAGAATAAAGCTCTGGGTTTTCAAGCTGGCTCTCACTACCATCAGAACACCTTTTCACCAAGATCTTCCTTTGTTTCTGAGTTGTTTCCTCTCCCTCAGACTCTGGGCAAAGTGTCACTTGATAGAGACAACTGAGAACAGCAGGGAATCAGAAGAAACCTGACCCGCAGGTGTCCTGTAGAACCCAGAGCAAGCAGGTCCAGAGAGACCTACAGAGGCAAATCAACAGCCAAACCCTCCCGGGGAGCAGATGGAGGAGCTGACTTATCTGTTTGGCTGTGATTCAACGAAAATGTTCTCTACCCTTCCCTTTCTGCATGGGGATAAATCTGCAAAGGAAAACATTTCTCAGTGCTGTGTGCTGGCAGGGCTGGTGCCACACCAGAGGGATCCAGCACAACCACAGCCCCTCGGGCACATTCCTTACTGAGTGCTCTGGAAGCTGCTTTGCCTCTGGGGTCACCAACAGGCTGCTAAAATCAAGAGAGGTTAAATAAAAGTGAGTCCCAGTGAATCCCATTCCCCAGTAAATGGCTGCAGAAGCAGCTGCCCTTAGTGCATGTACATAAGGAGGCAGACCTGAATTTCTGGCTGAATTTAGCAGCTCACTGTAGCATCCCAGGCCATGGTGACATCAAGGAATGGCTCCACAAGGGAATGTTGCCTTTGAAACCCCAGTGGGAGCTCCTGGGTGCCCTGCCCACAGCAGGGATGGAGCTGGGCCATGGCAGCCCCCACGTCCTGGCCACCAGCCGCAGCTCAGCCCTGGCCCCGCTCGGGGCTCGGCCAGGGAGGAGGGACAGGGCCAGTGCTGTGCCCTGCCAGACAGACCCGCGGCTGCTGCCAGGGAGGAGGGGCAGGGTCGGTGCTGTGCAGGGTCGGTGCTGTGCCCTGCTCTACCCGCGGCTGCTGCCACCGCCACAGAGGCTCCAGCTCGGCGTCGTGGCCCCGATCCTTCGCCCCTGGCTTTGGCCACTGGCTCTGCTCATTTAAGCTCTCCTGTAACTGATACTGGAAGGGATGACTCAGATCTAAGTATAGTTACCTGCACCCAAAATAGAGCCCAGCCCTGCAGCAGCTCGGGGCTCTGGGCAGGTCAGCCAGGAACATCTCCCAAACCACTGTTGGCTGGAGGTGTGACACAGGTGGCACCACAGGTGGCCCTGGCTTTTCACCTGCTTTTACCCTCAGTCCAGGGGGGGATTCCAAAGTAAACCCTCAGAAATTAACCCACTCTATTTAATGTATATAAAAAACTTTCAGTTGTTCCTTTTCTTGACCAATTCACACTGACCAGAGCTCATGAACAGGATCAATTCACACCACATCTGAAAATACACCATCAGCTACACACAGATGGACCTAAGGGGGGGTGTGTGTGCATGTGCATAGTGTTCCTAAAACTCTAAGATACACTTGGAATTTACACAATTCTGGATACTTTCCTGTAAAGGATGGGGAGGCAGAGAACACAATGCCCTGGCAGTGCACAAATGGGGCCTTTGTCCTTTGCTGTGAAGCCCCCGAACCCACAAGACTCGGGAGCAGATCCAGAAGTGTCAGTAAGTTCACACTGATGGGAAACTTCCAGAAGGAAAGAGGAGCCGAAGCCACTCAGCCCCATTGTCCTCATCAGCATCCAATGCCAAGAGCTGAGGAGCTGGATTCTGGGCTTTGCTTTGCCTCTGTGGCTGAATTGTTTAAAACAGCAAACAGAAGAATTTGCCTCTCAGACTAAGATAAACTCCAGTTAACTCATGACAGGATCTACACAGCAAACCCCAGGAAGAATCTGCATGTTGTGAAACGCTCCCAGATCTCACTGGTGCTGCCTCGTAGCCACACCACTGGTCCTGCCTGCTGCAGCCAGTGAGCACAAACCCCAGGCTGAAGCACTGAGCTGTGGCTAACCCCACTGTCAGCATCCCCTGTAATTAAACACCAGACTGAAGATCTGAAGCTACACAGGTGACAGGGCAGGAACAGAGGTCACCCAGAGGAACCTTGCTGGGGCTCAGTGGTTCCCAGATGGATTTTGGAGCCAGGGTGCATCCAGCAGCAGCCAGGGCTCCCACAGCAGGGATGTGAGACTGGCTGCAGACCCAGCTGGGGGTTCTGCCTTGGCTGGGGTTGAACAGGGCCATGTGCCCCAAACCACCCACGGGAACAGGACACACAGGGCTGGGGCTCCTCCAGAAGCTTCTGCTCTTCTGTTCCAGTATGGTTGTAAGGGTATGAACATCCACATAGAATCACTGAAAATGAGTCATATTTCAGTACCATCTAATTATTAGATATTGTACATGATATTTGTCAGCTCGTGCTGTGAACAGTTACTTTACATAACACCTGGAGAGCTGTGTCAGGCTCCAGTGGTTTCCAAGGTCTCTGCTTTGAAAGGGGTTCAAGTGTGGTGGTCATTTTCATCAACTCCAAACCTGTAGAGCTGCTCACATGTCGTATCCAGTCAAATGAGGTGCTTTTTTGGGCAGGTGGCAGTGACACCTCTGAGAGGAGACGAGGCTATGGCACTGCCAATTTCCTCTGCAGGATGCCCTGAGCCTGGCTGGGCACTCTCTGCCTCTCCTAAGGGTCACCAAAGCCACAAGTGTTCCAATCCCTCTGGTCACTGTTGTATCTGAGCCTCGGTGCCATTAGGATCTGCTCCTCCCCCAGCTGCCCCCTGGGGTCAGGGAATGGTGCCATCAGGATAGAAGGCTGGCAAGGAATGGTGAGGATACCCCAAACCATGTACGAAGTGTGGAGCAGAAAAGCACTGAGTCAGAAGCACTAACCCCTCAGCTCTCTGTGAAAGCCACTTAACTGGGATATAAACTTTCCCTGACAAATGTAATACATTTGTCTTGTTGCCAAGTGACCATTAAATGAACACGATCCAAAAGCCACATTATCCCATCCTAATGTGTGGGTCCCAGGGATGCTGAGGGGCTGCCAGCTCCAGCCCCGTGTGTGTGAGCTCGAGTACAGGAGCTCGTGGTGGACACAGCAGGTCCATCCTGTGGAAGCAGGGGCTCTCCCTCACGAGCAGCAGCCCCAGGATGATGCCACAGGGCCTGATGTGGCCAGGCAGCAGTGCAGTGCTCCCAAACCCGGGGCACCAGCACAGCCCCTGATTCTCCTGCACCCACAGCATGAACAGCAATGATCAAGGTGATGACATGGTGATGGCTCCTGCCACTGCATGAGGTAACGGGAGCTCTGGACAAACCCCTCCACAGCCTCTGGAAAAGGAGCAGAGACAGGAGCCGAGAAGGGAGAGCTGCCCGTGCCTGCTCCCGGCTGGGACCCGGCACTGCCCGGGCCTTCCCCTCTGCTCCCGCAGAGCTCAGCCGTGAACCCCAGCAGTGTCCGTGAACCCCAGCAGTGTCCGTGAACCCCAGCAGCGTCCGTGAACCCCAGCAGTGTCCGTGACCCCAGCAGTGTCCGTGACCCCCAGCACTGTCCCAGGCTGGGCTGGAGGCTGTGGAGCGCTCCCGGCGCGGAGGAGGAGCTGCGCTGCCTTTCCTGGGTGCACTTTCAGCTCCGGCAGCGAAGCGTGAACTGGCGGACGCCTCCTCTCCTGCACTCCCAGTTCCCAGCCTCCCTTCAAAGCCTCTTCCCAAACCCTGCTGCTGTCACTGCTCCAGAGCTATATTTAGGCACCGCGCTGTCTCTGAGTCGCCTGGGTTAAGGGCTGTAAGGTTTCACACACGGCTTACAGAGCTGGGTGAACACCTCTGGCACGGTCACTTGTCCAGAAGGCCCAGCAGCGGCGGCAGGAGCTGGCACACCTGTGCCCGTCTCTGTCCTCGATGGCACTCGGTGCTGCCGTTCCCCCGGGCCTGCAGCGCCTCCCCAGCCAGGAAAAACCGGGATTTTCCTTCCTGGGCTCGCACTGGGTGCAGGAGCTCTGCGGGGCTGAGACCTGCCCTGGGCAGCCCCCGGAGCGAAGCTGCCGCGTTCGAGGCACTGGCGAGGCAGAGAGCAGGTGGGAGGCAGAGCTCCCTCTGCAGCTCCGAGACACGACATTCCTCCCGACCCAGCCTGGCATTCCCAGCCAGCACGGTGCTCCAGCAGCGCCAGGTGCCGCCGGGAGCACAGCCAGAAACACAGAACAGGGATTGCCCTGCTAAACACAAAAGTGCGGCTGTCCTATAGGCATGGTCACTGACTCTGAGTTTGGGAAAGGGTGTATAAATACTAATATAAATGTGAGCTCCCTTTTCAAAGCCACTGAAAAAAAAATCCAAACAGTCAAAACACTAAACAAGTCCTGTTTCTTTAGCAGGGAATTGACAGAAGCAGAGCTGATGAAGTGCAATCCACTGTCTTTCCTCCTACTTAATTAGAAACAGGACACTGCAGGAAATTATCATACTACTTAATTTCAGTAAAAAGCTTTTCAATAAAAAGATTAAACATGTCTCTAATGTGTGAAGATACGAGCAGGTTAAAATTACTATTGACCTCACCTCATCAGCCGTATTTAATTGATGTCAGGGTCTTTGTCTGCCTGTGCAAGTTAATCAGCATCCCTGGGCCTCCAAAGACCACATTTATAACCTCCTAAGGAAGGAGGAATCTTGCTGGGTTTATTTCTCTCTTGATTTTTTTTTTCTCTTCCTTCCACATGTCTCTGAGCTGCTGCATCTCAGCTCTGCTGGGGCATTCACTGCCTGGGGCTTGAAATCCAACTCTGAAATAGCTGCTCTCGAACCTTGTGCTTCCCAGACACTTGCAGCAGGATCCCTTTTTCTTGAAATGTGATTTCACACTTTGGGAGAGAGCTGTTCCCCAGTGGGCTGCAGGGTCGGGGGAGGGCTTTGAGGAGCTGCATGGACCTTGGCAGAGCCTCTCCGGGTCAGTCCCGAGCCCTGCTGCCTGCAGCCCTGCACAGCAGTGAGGGGCTGGCACCGACCTCGTGCTTTCCTAGAAATGCACATATCCAGGGGTTATAAATACTCCAGGAGCCGGGAATGCATATGGAAGGGCTGGAGCAGCACGGGAGGGGGGCGGGTGCTGCTCCGTTGCAATATCCATATTTATCTGCAGGTTTATTTAAGCATGAGGGTGGTTTTTTTCCCCTGCTGGCCCCCAAGGAGCTGCTGCAGGGCACAGGCTGCTCCCAGAGCAATGCTGCAGGACAGGATGCATGCTGTGGTCCAGGGCAGGGAGCTGGAAGCACACAGAAGCTCATGTCCAGACTTCGGGAAGGAATAATTATGGGCAAACCTTCTTAAATGAAACAGATTGTCTGTTTATACCAGAATCAGGCAGGCCAGGATCAGGACACATCCCTTTTTGCACTGATGTGCCTTTACCATAAAACCTGGTCTAAAGAAACACCAAAGGCAGCAGTGAAACATTTTTCTTGGCTGTGAGCAGGGAGCTCAGCTCTGATGGACCCCCTAGTGCTGGGGGGACACCCCTGGGTGTTGGGTGCTGCCCTGGGGTCCCCATGGCCATCCCAGGTGCATTGTGCCCATGGGGACCCCCACCCAGGCAATGTCCAGCAGAGCTTGGGAATGACAATGTGTCCCTCTGCGTCTCCTTCCCCTCCCACTGCCGACACAGAGCTTTGGAGATGGCACCCTGGGGTAATTCCACAGTGAGGTCAGGATTCCAAGGTTTTCTAAAATTACAAAGCAACTTCTCCATGGTGTCTTTAATGGTGTTAAGCTGATTAGTACCGTTTAATAAGAAAAAAAAGTAGCTTAAGTTTATATCTTAGCAAAGCTTCTTTGACAAATGCATTGAGGATAAGAATCCCTCTTCCCACAGGAGCTGAAACCATTAGGGGAGATTTGCTGCTAGAGCCAGTTCCCTACAACCACTGTGTGTTCTGCACTTGTTATTTATAAAAACTCAGGGAAAATATGTCAGAGCTGCAAGGAGCTGAGGCAAAGAGATGTCAAAGCAGTTTTGTGTCACCTTCACAGACATAAACCCACTGCTGGTTTAGGCAAGTCCCACTTGGCACAACTGAAGGGTTTGGATCTCTCCTGCTTAGAAACCTCCTGGATTTTGCTGATCTCCAGCTGGACTTGATGAGAAGCAGCAGCTCTGCTAGGAAAACTCGTGGGCTGGAATCAAACCTTGGTGCTGGATTTCATATGCCACGAGCAGCCCCCTGCACTCCCAGGATGGGCTGGGCATGGTGCTGGCAGCTCCACTGCCATTGCTGACCTCAGGCTGACAGAGCCCAGCACAGGAGGGCTGCAAGCTGTGGGGCCTGGCAGTGGCTGTGGGCACCAGCTCCCCTGGCAGCAGAGGGAAGAAACCCTTGGGAGTGTCGGGGATAATGTGACGTGACAGAGAGGGGAGGGACACCCAAGGTGCGTCCAAGCAAGCGGGAGGGGACCCAGTGCAAAGCCCTGGTCTGATCCTGGTGGGGAGAACCCGCACGGCAGGATGAGCTCTGCCAAACCAGGTGGGTGGAATGGGCTGAGAAAGGAGTCGTGATGTTTGGGAAATGCAAATTAGAGCTCTAGCAGCACATTCAGCAAACAGTGATCTGATATGAAAGGAAATCCATTGGGATGGAGCAGGGTAAATGTCACATTCTTTAAGAACCCTGGCAGAGTAAGGGAGAGGCTCTGGTATCATGGGCTGTTCACGTGTGTCAGTAGCAAGGAGTCACATTAAAATCATGAGGTGTTTTATTTCTGGAAGGATGATGTATTGCTCCTCCTGATCTTAACAATTTCCTAATCCACTAAAAGAATGATGGTCTTATGATGTGAGCTCCTAAATAATGTATCACAAGTCAAATTACAAATACACGACAAAGCATCGTTTAGTGTGGAGGGGTTTTACTCCCTGTGGGAATGGTGATGCATCCCTTGGCTCCCAGTGTCTCAGGTACTGTGAGTGCCTGGTGCCTCTGCCCACCGCTCACAGACGCTTGGCAACAGCTGGGCTTGCTGTTTCTGGTGGGTCTGTGCCTTCCAAAGCTGATCTGTCTTTTGCAGTGAAGGAGTTGTGAGAACAATAGGTTATTTTGTAAGTGCCACTTGCATTCTTGTTCCCCTCAGAATCTCAGGAGCATCCCCAGAACTGTGTTGGGCAGCTCAAGGCAGCATTATCTCCTTCAAAGAGTGGACAGAGAATGACATCTGTCACTGTTCCATGGAGCTGGTCTCACCCTCACTCAGATTTTCACTGTGTTTAGCACAGCACACAGTGGTGTGTTCCCTTTGTACAGCTGCTGCAAATATCCCATGTGTATCTCACGGCACTGGAGACCTGGATAAATCCCCAGGATGAGCTCCCTCGCTGAAACACCTTGGAATGGGGTGGCTCAGGGAGGAATGTGAAAGCCCCTGAAAAAACACCCAAACAGAGGTAATTGCTGTGAAACCTGTTTTAGAGATTCACCCCTTTATGGGAAGCACAACCATGTGCAAAGCCTGTGAAGGAGCTCTCGCTGGCCCTGGCTGCTCCCCTCCTGAGCAGCCTCTCGTGGAGCCTGCGAGGGCTGGGATGGGCAGAGCTGCCTCAGGGACAAGGGGCTCTGAGAAACAGGCACAGCTGAGGTGAGCTTGTCACTGGCACAGGCTGCCAAGAGTCCCATGCTGGAGGGGAGCCAGCGCCCAGCTCAGTGGGTGACACACGAGGTCTGAGCTGGGCAGAGCAGGCAGCTCCAGCAGAGCCTGGTCAGCACAGCACTGGGATGGATATCCACCAGTATCTATGAAGAACAAGAAGGGGATGAATGAAAATAATAATTTAAATAGAAATAAAAATTATTGCTAATAATTTTGCTGCAAAGCAGCCTTTCTCTTCCTCTGCATTTCCCCCGAAGGACGGGCCCGGAGCTGCTGGCATCTCCATGGTGACTGCGTGGCGCAGGCTCCTGCGGGGTGCTCGGGTGGCACCACGGCCAGCCGGGCTCTGAGCGCCGGGCAGGACCTGAAAGGAGCACATGGGAAGATGGGGTTACCTTCCCAACGAGCTGCCATGCAGACCCCCAGCCTCAGCACCTCAGCTCAGTGCCAACCCAGATGTGTGAGGGCAGAGGTGGCTTTGGCCTTGGTGGTGGCACTGGTCCATGGTGGTGAGTATCACACCAACACTGCCCTGCCCGGTGGCTGACCATGGCCATGGCCCCTCCTGTGCACCCCAGAGCCGTTTGTGAGAGCTGCAGTCTCATTTATACCTATTTTTAAGTTGGTGATATTGTCTCTGCGCTGCCTAAATATAAAAGTCTTGTACCGTGTGGTGAGTAACGTTTGGCGAAGAGCCACGGCAAGGCAGCAACAGCCGGGCTCCGAGGGCTGCAAACGCCGTGTGGGGGGCGAAAAATCCCCCAGCACCCAAAGTGCTGCTTGCCACATCCTGGACAGACGTGTGGGAGCAAGGGCTGTGCCCAGGGGCACGTGGGGATGGAGGAGGACAGCTCCAAATGCATCCCTGTCTCCACATGGGCAGCGCACGGACCGTGCAGGGAGATGCTGCTGCAGGTGGCTCTGCCAGACCCTTTGCACTTGCCAGGTTGTTGGGTCAGTGCTGTGCTGGCAGCTGCCGTGTGCCCATGGCTCTGCTGCCCCTCACCCGGCCCCTCTCCCATTCCTTCCCAATATCCCATCTAGCTGCCTTCATTCCCATTTCCCTCTCCAGGGAGCCAGGACAGCCCGGGGGGTGTCTCCGGCTCAGGACACGGCTCATGGTACCCACGGCTGTGGATCCACTGCTGGAGTGGAGCAGAGTGTCCCTGGTGTGTCACCCCAGCCCAGCGGGGTCAGTGACTCCTGTAGGGATTCTGGTCATGGCAGCATCTACAGGCAGTACCAGATACAAAAACCTCTCATCCTTGGCCGGCTTCCTGCCCTTTATGGTGAAATTCTCAGCGCGAAGGAGTTAAATGCCATCGGCTAGTGGGATTGGGAGAGAACCCCAAATTTTTGGAGTTCCTGGTTTCCTTTAGAAGAGACCTAGCTGCTCCCGTCCCGTGGGACAGACTCCCCATGGGACGCGTGGAGGTGGCCCGGTGCAAGTGGGAGTTATTTTGCCAAGGATTTACCCCCCAAACCCTCGCCGCTCCTGCCGCGTCCCCGTGCCCGGCCCGAGCAGCACCAGGTGGCGCCCGCGGCGTCCGCATCGTCCGCAGCACAGACCGTATCCCGATCCGCAGCACAGTCCGTATCCCGATCCGCAGCACAGTCCGTATCCCGATCCGCAGCACAGTCCGTATCCCGATCCGCAGCACAGTCCGTATCCCGATCCGCAGCACAGTCCGTATCCCGATCCGCAGCACAGACCGTATCCCGGTCCGTATCACGGTCTGCATCGTCCGTATCACGGTCCGCAGCACGGTCCGTATCCCGATCCGCAGCACGGTCTGCATCGTCCGCAGCACGGTCCATATCACGGTCCCTATCCCCGTCCGTATCACGGTCCCTATCCCGGTCCCTATCCCGGTCCCTATCCCGGTCCGGATCACGGTCCCTATCACGGTCCCTATCACGGTCTGCATCACGGTCCGCGTGGTCCTTCCCGGCCCCGGGAAACCCGGGGAGGCAGGGACGAGAGCGGCAGGAACGGCACACGCGGGGCGCTCGGGGGGCGATCATGGGGACTGCTCGTGGGGGGACAGGGACAGCGGGCTGGGGACAGCGCAGCAGGTCCGGTCAGAGCATGACTCTGTCCCTGCCATCACCTTCTAGGCTGCCTGAGCCTCTCCGAGTGTGGGAGGTATCAGGAGAGGAGGAGGCTCCAGGGAGAGCTCAGAGTCCCTTCCAGGGCCTAAAGGGGCTCCAGGAGAGCTGGAGAGGGACTGGGGACAAGGGATGGAGGGACAGGACACAGGGAATGGATCCCAGTGCCAGAGGGCAGGGATGGATGGGATATTGGGAAGGAATTGTTCCCTGGGAGGGTGGGCAGGCCCTGGCACAGGGTGCCCAGAGCAGCTGTGGCTGCCCCTGGATCCCTGGCAGTGCCCAAGGCCAGGCTGGACATTGGGGCTTGGAGCAGCCTGGGACAGCGGAAGGTGTCCCTGCCCACGGCAACACAAACCAGTCTGGAATTCAGATATTCCTTGGATTTCAATGTCTTTTCCACCTCAGTACCTCGAGGATTTGTTGCTGATTCAAACGTGCTTTGTCCCCTCCCGGCCCAGGATGTGATTCATCACATCTTGCATAAGATGGAGCAAGGCTCATGAGCCCCTGCCCCCCTGGAGGGGGTTGTTCACTGCCTTACCTCTGCAATAAAGAGCACGAGATGCTGAGCTCTGTAACTTCCAACAATAGCTGGGTTTATCACTTTTGCTGTGCTGCCCCAGGTGCCCTGGTTTGCACTTCTACTTGCTGTAGACTGTAAGTCTACACTCAAGGAATCCAAACCCAGAAGAAATCACTGAAGGTTTCCAGTCTGACCTTCTCCAGACCATGAACTGCAGCACTTCTCCAGTGTATCCCTGCTCTTCTGCAGCAGCTCCTGCAGGAAAAAACTCTGGTTTCACAAATCCTGAAGGGGCAGGAGGCTCCTTCCGGTTTTCGGGCAATTGTTCTGTGCTGGGTTATCCTGGCTGCTCAAATTTGTCCCACTCTGCCACTCTGGAGCTCCAGGCTGCAGGTCCTAAATCACACCTGTCTGCCAGGTCAGGTCCAGCCACTCATGTTCTCCTTAAAGTTGTAAGCTATAATCTAATTACTATAATGATCTTTCTGTTAAACCCATCAGGTTAAGCTCTTTAGTTCAGGGTGTTGAATGTTGTTTAAAACCAGACCCTCATTTTTGATTCCCTGACTACCAGCTCTGAATGAGGAGCAGCAGCTTGTTTGTGGGGTCTTGTTCTTTTCATCTTTAAATATAACTGAATCTAAAACCCATTCCAGACTCAAATTAAAGGCAGTGATTTTATAACATAAACAGAAATACACTCATGGCATTGCTGCGCTAAAAATGTTCAGAGGATGCACATAGGCTGTGTGTGCTGCCCTGCCAGAGAGCACCACACCAGCCCTTGTCACACTGAGGGTCCAGCCCAGAGGTGCCCACGAGCTGGACCCACTGATCCTTTCACATCCCTTCCGACAGGATACTCCACAATTCCATGGAATCACTGACCCAACACAGATTCTTGTGCTGTGCACTGCTGCCTCGGAGCTGTGTCCATACAGTGGGGATGTAATATCCCTCCCGTGCCCAGGCTGGGGCTAAAAGCGGAGCAGAATTCTCCATGTGTTGCCATTTGCAACCTCCTGGCCCCAAAAGAAGCCCATCCCAGGCAGCTCAGCTTTTGGGATGTGCCGTGCTGCCCACCCTGATCTGCACCACTGCGAGGGACTGCAGCCAGGAGGAGAGCGTGGGAGGAAGGGAGATGTGGGAAGGATGTGGGGAACCCAGGAGCAGGTGCCCAGCAGATTCATGGCACGAGGACCTCCTGGGCACTGGTTCTCCACACATCACACCAGCACCCCTGGCAGCAGCGCTCACATTCCGCTGGGATTCCTGCTCCCACTGCTCCTGCTGCCCCAGCACCTGCCCCAGGGAGCTCTCCTGCTCTCCCAGCTGTGCCACCTCACTGCTTATTCTGTGAGATACTGGCACCATCCTGGAGGTGAAATCTCACGAGCCGTCTAGACCTGATATTTTGCCCTTAATCGAACCTCAGATATTTAATCAGTCCAGGAAAACTGTAGAGGAAACCAATTTTTTAAAAGAAAAGTAATTATAGATGAGGTGTAAATAATGGGTCAGGAATGAACTTCCATACGTAAAGTCAGAACTGCTGGGGCAGAGCAGCCCCACATCCCTGCACTTGAGGGGAAAGGCCAGAGCTTTCATCCACTCTGTTCCCAAGCCTCTGGTTTGAAGCAGAAGGATAAACCCATCTGCTCAGCAGCAGCACAGGGGAATTGAATCAATTAGTGCCACGATAGGTGGCTCTGGAACCTTTATGCATTTGGAGGAAATAATCTGCATTTATTCCTTGCTTAAGAAAGTAATGGTACCTCTGGCTTGCTTTCCTAATGATTATTTTTTCCGTTTGGCTCTGTACTGATGAACAAAGCTCTGGCTCCTCAGTGGAGGCAAAACGTGGCCCGCCCATTTATCTCTCCTACAGCAGCCAAATGGCATTTGCTGTCTCGAGCAGGAAATGAGCAATTAAAAGGCAACAGGAGGTTATTTTTTTATTTCCCTCTCTCCCCTTCAGAACAGTAAACATCTCCTAGTGAATGTGCTGTGTGCACTGATTACTTGGACAATTTGGTGTGAGGCAAATTGTTCTTAAATACGATGGCAATAAATGTGTCTCTTATGATTTGAAAAATCCCATTAGTTTTTCAAAATAACTGGCTTTATATCTCTTCCAGAGCACGGGGTAAACAAAAGTCTTTTAAAGTAATCAATAAGAAGCAAAATAAATTAATTTTCCCAGACTGCTTCAACATGAAGGGACAGAACAGTGCAAACGTGTGCAGTGCGTGGTTCAGGCAGACTAAAGCTAACAGCTGTTATTACAGTGTTCATCACATTCATTCCAGCCTATTCAAAATTCCTGTCAAAAGCTCTTATGTGAAAAGACTGAACTTATTTGGCTTGGAAAGGGCATTGGCACAACGGAGGCCATATGCAATAAAATGTCACAGTCTTGGCAGTGCCTCTGGAAGGGCAGGGGCTTGATCCAGGAAGCAAACTTCAAGGAGAAAGGCACAGCCCAAATAACAGCTCTCCTGCACCGTGTTATCTCTCCCGGCACATGGTTTGGGGCTGGTGCAGCTCCCTGGCTCCAAGGGCTGGTCCTGCTGCTGCTTTCAGTGAGGTCTCTGTGCCTGGCTGAGGGTCCTGACCCTGGGGTGCCACAGAGCATCCCAGGGCTGGGCCATGCCAAGGAGAATATCGGGACAGGGCCATCCCGAGGGGCATCCCAGGGCTGGGCCATCCCCAGGATAATATCAGGGGTGGCACCCATGGAGCCAGAGTCACTGGCCCTGAGCTCCCCCTCGCTGGGGCTGAGCACTGAGGGGCCTGGCGGGGGCTGAGTGCTGAGGGCCCTGGTGGGGCCTGGCTCCTCACCCTCGCTCCTCACTCCATGGGTGTCACAGGGATGGATCCAGGTGCCACCCTGTGGGCAGAGCTGAGCGCCCGCAGGCTCACTGGCATCACCAGGCCATGCCACGCCATGCCATGCCAGGCCGTGCCGTGCCAGGCCGTGCCGTGCCAGACCATGCCGTGCTGAGCCATGCCGTGCCATGCCAGGCCGTGCTGTACTGTGCCGTGCCGTGCTGTGCTGTGCTGTGCCGTGCCGTGCCGTGCCAGGCTGTGCTGGGCAGTGCCGTGCCGTGCCGGGCAGTGCCGTGCCAGGCCGTGTCAGGCCGCGCCGTGCCATGCCAGGCTGTGCCGTGCCGTACCGTGCCGTGCT
>VZRF01001881.1:625484-636715 GCA_013396875.1 Vireo altiloquus
GCCGTGCCGGGCAGTGCCGTGCCGTGCTGTGCCGTGCCAGGCCAGGCTGTGCCATGCCGTGCCGTGCCGTGCCGTGCCGTGCCGTGCCGTGCCGTGCCAGGCTGTGCCGTGCCGTGCCGTGCCAGGCAAGGGGTGCAAGCACTTGGCTGCTCCTGGGTTTGTCGCACAGCTCAGGGCTGTCCTCCCTGAGCTAGCAAAGATGCGTGGGGGAGAAATTGTTCCCTGGGAGGGGCGAGGCCCTGGCACAGGTTGCCCAGAGAAGCTGTGGCTGCTCCATCCCTGCCCCTGGAAAGCATTAACATAAGCACTGACAAAAAAAGAGATTCATAATATCCAATAGATCGTTGTTTAAAACTATATGAATAAAATTACAACTTTTCACAGAGCACGTTACTCAAATACAATACTGAAATGTCAGTTCAAGCATTAATTAACAGATATTCGTGGTATCTAACCAATCAAAGTGCTCTTCAGCTGGATTCCAGACAGCAGTTCTGTTGTTTCTGTTTCGGCTGCAGTAGCTGAAAATCTCCCCCTCTCTCATTTGTGTCCCCAACCAAACCAATTCCCCTGCTCCTGGCGCAGCCGGAGCTGCAGCCGTGCCTAATGACAGGGAGGGAGGGCAGGAAAGCCTGTCAAACAGGATTATTCACAAAAAAACCCAGCTAAGTGGATTTAAAATTGCAACCTGTCACTGCCTTCTGCAAGTCACTTAGGAAGAGCTGGAAACTGGAATAACAATTTTATCAGGAACAGAAAACCTAAGAAAGAAAGAAAAAGGATTTGTGGGAGGAGGCAGCCAGCCTGGCTGTGGGCTGAACTGTGGGTGGTGGGCTCAGGTCACAGAATCCCTAGGAAATAAGGTGGGGGGGGATGATGCCTGTAATTCCCAGGGTAGAATAGCAAAAACCATAGAGAATACAGAATTTTAGATGTACTTTTAATGTGGAATAGTTGTATTCTATTAAAGAGAGAAGTATATATAGCATGTATTACACATAAAGACACAGAATCTATATTTATATATTTAAATATATATTCAAAATTTGTGTATATAAATATATTTTACCACGGTTTATATTTTCATATACATATAGATCCTTAAATACAGTTGTTCCTGTGCCAGTAGAAATAGTGATGCTTCATTCCTCGCTGTCTGCTTCCTTTGCACCCCAAAGATCACCTGCAGGCAGGTACAGGAAGTAACTAACACAATTTAATTCTCCAGTGTTCAGCTCCTTCCACAGCCTCTTACAGTGCAAACCATGCTGTGCTGGGCAGAGAAGGCAGACTGTGGGCCAGGAATTTTGTCCCTCCAAAGCCGTGGCTGGGTGAGTGCTGTCCCTCAGAGATCTCAGATCCAGGCTGCGGAGGGGTAAATAAGAAATAACCAGTACCAGAAGCCCTTGGGTCTGATTTTATATCTTTCTGAGTGAGATTTCATGGATTTTGTCCAAAACAATGGACAAGGAGAGCTTGTTCTGTTACTGTGTGTATTGCAATAATTTTCTCCATGAGCTCAAAACTGTCACCTTCTGGTGACAAACACCCAGAGCATTGTCGCCAAGCTGCAAGATACTCAGCACAGAGAAAAAAAGGCAATTTATAGAAGTATTTTGCTATTTGAGTATTAACAATGCTTAATAAAATAACAGCAGAAAGAATTTTTCTGCTGTTAGAAATTTCTGCATTAGTCAGTTTTAGACAGTATCAGTCAATTATTTCATCCCAATTTCCCCTTTTTCATTGGTAATTGCTGTGCTAAAACTACACTTCACAATGGCCCTCCAGTATTAGGCTCTAAGAACTCTGATATTGTCAAAAGTAGAAAAGAAAAACCAAATTCAGAAGTGATAAGCACTGTCTCACTTTGATGGAATGTCAGAAAAAATTACTGTAACAGTTTGAATCTGGCAGGACCACTCAGGCCTGGCTGTATCCCACAACTCCTCGTGCCTCTGGGCTGGCTCGGGGCAGGATCAGCTCTGGGGCAGGATCAGCTCTGGGGCAGGATCAGCTCCTGGGACAGGATCAGGTCTGGGGCAGGATCAGCTCCTGGNCCAGGGTAAGATCAGCTCCTGGGGCAGGATCAGCTCCCAGGGCAAGATCAGGTCTCAGATTTTACTGCTCAGCTCAAAGTGGTCACTTCCACTCTCCCTGTTTGTGCTGAGGGCACAGTGGACAGTGTCTCCTCTGTCCTCTGAAACGTTCCTTTGTCATTAATCGAATTCAACTGGATGCCTCAGCTGCTCCCTTACATTCTCATCCGTGAACTATGAAGCAGCAGTGGTTATCTGCTGAATTAAGTAGTTCAACTAAAAGAATCCCATATATTGTTTCCAGCCAACAGGCACTATGAATAGAATTTATGTAAAATTACTGGGAATACATAAGCCATTTTGCCTAATGTTATGGAATTTCTTCTCCCAAACCCTGTGTGAAATGTAATTCATGTTCAGATACTGACAACCGAATCGTACTCAGCATTCATATATAGTGCTTTATATATGCAAACTGCCATAAAACATTAATTAAGCAGTAGATTTCCTAATGCTGAGAAAGTGTACTCACACCAGGCTCGGTGAGTTAAATGTTTAAATACTGTCAACGCTTAAATACTATTTACAGTTTCATTGTGCTGTGAGCTCAGTTATTGGCAGAGCTGTAACAGTCAGTGGCTTCTCCATACGGTAAGTAGGAGTAGGAACGGTGCCTTGGTCTTTATCTACACCAAACTTTACTTTGAAACTGTACTTCTGCTACCAGTGTGCTATTTAAAAAGTGAAGTAACCGTAGTAAGAACACAGGCTGTGTTTGCAGACTCCTGGTACAGCTACAATGCAGAGACAACATTACCATTTATTGGGGTGTTTAATGTTCCAGGGGACTTTTACTCCTTTTTCCCAATCAGGGCTGTCCAAAGCCACAGGGCACATCCATCACAGTGCTGGGACATCCTCTCCTCATCCCCTGCCCGTGCTGGTGCCCCAAACCCCGACAGCTCCCAGCTGGACCCTCCCTGAGGGGGATGCAAGGCCTGGAGCTCAGTGTTCTCCTGCATGGCAGAAGGATACTCAGTGCAGATTAAGTCGTGGGGTTTTGTTGGGTTGCTACTGATTCATTCTGTTTACTGGTCAGGAAAATGGTGAGATTTGGCTGCAGCTGTCCTGAGTCAGCACCACACCTTGTGAAATGTCCCAGCTCTGACGTGCTCTCCCATTGCTCCACTCCCTGGAGTGGCAGGAAAGGCTTTCGGTGCCACACGAGGCGTGACTCACACTCGGGGGGTATTTATAGCTGCCAGGTACTGACACGGGTGTGAACCCGGCAGACAGAGCAGGTCCCACACGCTCCCTGTGTGCCAAGCCTGCCCCAGCCAGCTGGCAGCGTGTCAGAACAGCAGACAGCCCCCTCCCCAAGGGACACAGACCCTCCCTGCTCAGCCCCTGAGTCTTTCATAGCAGGGTCTATCATCAGGAAGACTAAAAGGAGCTTTAAAACCATTATTTAAGCAATGACAGTGCAGACTGACTTCATGACACTGAGAACTGACACATTCCTTCCAGATCCCAGGAATCATGAGATCCCAAAGCTCCTCCAAACACTTCTCCAGGCTGTGCAGACCCCACACTGTTCTTGCTTTAGGTGCCATGCACTACAGGGCTGGGTGCTTGGATTTAAATAGTCAACAATAAAAAGACTTTTTAATTGATTAGTCACTGCAGCCATGAGTGTCAGAGTTTGCTTTCTTATTCCATGAATGCATTTGTTTATATTTGCAGAAGGATTCAATCTGATGTAAACTATGAAATATGTTGTTTACTGAACAAAGACAGGTTCCAAGGCACTTGTTAACACTGAAATCAAACCCTACTCTTAGATATCTATTTGCATTAGTCAGTCACCTCAGAGCCCACAAACCTGGCTAAACACTACAGCACTTCATTAAACAGTCTGTGAAAGCACCCAGAAGATAAATAACCTGTTTGAAAACTTCTAATGTGTCAATAGTTTGCCATGAAACTGGAAGACATACCAGAGCTTTGTCTATGACTTGTATTTGTATTAATGCCTTGAAAACCAGAGTGCAAACCCAAAATTTGCTGATGCTATCAAGTTTGCTGTCAGCACTCTGGAGAACAGAATTAGAATTTTCAGTGATTTTGATAAACTGGTTTCTGACAGACATTTGTGCCTGGATGCCATCTGTGACGGTGCATCGAGTTTTAACTTTAGTTCAGCACTACCCAGAAAGGATCTGCTGGCACAGGAAGCAGCCTGCAGGCTTTGCTGCTGGGGGAAAACCAGGCAAAAATCCCTCAAGGAGGAATACTGAAACTCTGACCATCCTGACATTTTGTTTTGCTGACAGTGTTAAAATGCCACATCTGTCCCAGTGATACTGAGAGAGCCTCAAAGTTCATCTCTGCTTGAGCAGTGAAGAATAAAATGAACAGCAGCATTAGCAAGATTCATTGGAACAGATCCTAGGATCGGGGATCTTGTCGGCTGTTTGCAAGTGGGACAAACAAGCTGAATTCAACTTTGTCCTGGGAAATATGCTTATTGTAAATAAAGTAACTTGTGTTTTCCTCCCCAGTTGCTATGGATCAGCTCCTGATTCCACATTGATCTGCTTCTACTCAGCCATGATTGCCAGGTCAGTCTCAACCCACTCTACCAGCGGGACCTGTCTCTGTAAGTCTGCTGCACATCCCTCAGCCTTGTGAACTGATGGACCACAAATAGAAGCAATTCATGTTTGAAGGCATTTTTACCGTGTTTTCTGGTGCACAACAAGACAATATTTCTCACATAAGAGGAGTGGATTGGGCTGTGTTTTACTGGGAGCAGTACGGTGCCACCAGTGGAGGTCACTACACCAGTGGGCAGTGGTGTCCTCTCAGTGGAATTACTTATGGCAAAATAAAGTACACAGAAATGGAAATGCATCTCCATTCAGTGAGTGTTAATATTCCATATTCATTGCTGCAGCTGTGGAGTGTGGCATGCAGAAAAGCCTCCGGGAAGCCGAGCAGTGGGCTCCCAGTGGGGCCAGGAGCCCTTGGCTGTGCCCTGACAGGCTGTGACAATAACCAGCCTTCACACAAATCCTCCGAGGGCTTGTGGTCACATCAGCATTCCTGACTGCCCTGGCTGACGGTATCGAACATGGCTCACAGATCAAGCGGTATCAACATCACTGAGTCTTATCAGCTCGTTCTCAGAGCTCATCTGTCAATAGGCTGTTTGTGCCCGGCTGGGTGGGGTTATCGGCAGGGCCACGTGTTGCAAGACTCAGTTTGCTCCCACGTCCACCTTAATCTGGCCCAGCAGTTGAAGGCCTGGAAGATGAAACAGTCCTTGGGCTGGTGACACAATCAGTGGTCAGTCACAATAATCCCTTCAGACTTGACCAGCCACAAACAGCAGCAGCCCTTGTAAAACAATCAGAAAACATGGCTTTGTGTTAAAGGATTGCAAGAGATCTGGAGCCTATTGAGGCTGCAAACAACTGACATCAAACTCAGCCTGAAATGGGTCTCAAAAAATCTTTATCTCCTTTGTTGATATGTTTACCCCCAAATTATTTTAAAATGCTCAAATGCAAGTCTACAGACATTTAAAGAACAATCATTATTTACACCTGAATGCTTTCAAGGACCCAAGGCAACTCTGCTGGGTATTGCAGGAGCTATTCTGTGCACTATACACAGCACAGTCCACATCTCAGAGCTGCAACGATACCATCCATCCCAAAATCCAGTCTCTGGTATCCTTCTCAGACTGGGAAAATTCCCCGGACCTCAACTACCCCCAGGCAGAGTTTTACACCACAGCCCCAGGCCAAAGGCAGATTGTTTCAGTGACTCCTCACTCGGAGGGAAGATCCATCACCTGGTCACCCACTTGCTGCTCCTTTGGGACCTCTGGAGCTCTCCCATCTCACCTCCAGAGGTCCCAGCTGGAAGCACTCCTTCCTCCCCGCCCCGGTAGAAAACTCTCTCAGTAAAACTCTTTGCTCATGGTCAGGAGTCTGAGGAATGAAACAAATTCAAGAGTGAAAACTCCAATGGATAATTATCTGCTCTATCTGAGCACTCCCAGCAGCCGAGTTAACGCTGCAATGTGACACAGTGGCACGGGGCAGTGAAGAAAAGGCATTTTTCTACAGAAGGGCTTTTGCTGCAGACAGGAAGTTTGCTTTTTGAATTAGTCACCAGTTTCACTCCAGGCTGATTACAGCAGTTTCATTACCATACAATAGCACTGTTCCCATGCAAGTGCTATCAAGATTACATTTATGGTTCCAAAAGTTGTTTCACCACACCTACACACAGCCTGAGTGCTGCACACAGGAGCAGATAAGTGCTCTCCCTGTTCTGGGTGCTTACCTAAACCCCACAACCTTTCAGGTACACTGCTCCTGGGTAAATAGAAGGGAGTCGACAACAAATAATGAACACAGAAATAGACCTGAACTTTGACAATTATGCATATTTTGACAGTAAACATCATGTCTAGGAGCGGGATATAAGCACGCCATGGAACACGTTCTTTATAAAGAAACATAAAGTGGCATTATGACACCAATTCAAGGGAGATGATATCTGACAAGTTCTGGCAGCACAGGCTACTTTAGCAATAGTGATAAGATCTCTGGCAGAACTTTTGATGGAAATAATGAATACTTTTTTTCTGTATATGTGTGTCACTTTTTTCTTTTTTTTTTTTTATACTTTATTTACACCCACCAGCAGCTGTGATTATTTCTTGAAAAAACGAAAGTTTGGTATTTTGCATTTGAGGATCTTTTGGCAGAGAAAGTCCCCGTGGGGCTCCACTTCCCCGAGACAGGCAGAGGAGCTGGGCAGGACGGGGATGACTCTGCACAACCCAGCTCTGCTCAGGAAGGTGCTGGCAGCAGGGAGATGCTCCGAGGGCTGAGTCAGGGCAGGAAGCAGCTCAGGCCAGTGCCAGAGCCTGGGCACAGCTCTGGCCTGAGTCACCTGCAGCCCCTGACATCAGCCTCTCTCTGCCTGTCTGCACCTGAGACACAGAACAGTCTCACTGATAGGAAAACCTGTCCCTGGAATTACCCTTGCTGTCTCGTTTCACTCTGTACGAGCACATCCTGATTCTGGAATGAGAATTGTTAATGCCACTGGATTAAGATAAAGCCACATCAGGCAGTCTTGTTCCAGATATGTATTCACATATGGAATTATTGAGAATTACTCAAGGTGCAGATAAGGTAAATATTGTATTAAATACTGTTGGATGCCAGGTTATTTTTGTCATCTTCTCCTTCCTCAAACCCTCCAGAGCAACCTAAATCATCTTGCCGCCAAATCCAAAATAAAGACTTCTTTGTACACCACTGCACTAAAAACTAATTCAGGCCCTGAAATCTTGCTCAATTTCATACATTCAAAATGAGTAAACATTAAAAAATTTCTCCAGGTTTGTTCAATGCCAGAAAACATTTGGTGCAATTCTGTTCTTTGAACTCTGAGATTACTTAGTTTATCAGTTTCCCTTGGTAATTATTCTCCCTTTACCTTTAGGTTTACTATTAATATTAATATCACATACTGACAGCACGGGAGTGACAGAACACCAACTCTTCCCCAAATGATTTTGAATCTTCTCAGTTTAACTGTTTTATATTGGATTGTGAGCCAGCTAAGTCATTTAATATAAAGTGAGTGGTAAGGTATGTCTGTTATATCCAGGGAACATTGCCATCTTAGGAATGAAATGATGTGCAGTATCCCTAGCCCGTGACTTCCCTCGGGATTTTCTCAGCAGCAGTGCTGAGAAATCAAAATATAACATTTAGTACAATTTTTAGCCTTAAAATTCAATTATCATCCTGCCTAGCTAGTACCTGGCAGAGCATTATGATCTCAGAAGCCTCTTTCACAGTCACAAGAACTTCCCATGTATTCATAAACCTTATTTCAATGTGTAGTCACTAAGGAAGGCAAAGAAACTCTGACTGAAGGCAAGCAGCTCTTTCTGCCCAAGAGCTGCAGCTTCAGATTTCAGACATGCACATTTTCTCACCAAATCCTGAGCATGTTTTCAAAGTGTCTTTTTTACTCAGAGCCTGGCATTTCCCAGATTGTAGCTCAGTTTAATTTACAGAGCTTGGGCCTCCCAAGATCCAGCAGCAAACCCTGTGCAGGATGTACCTCAAAACTCAGCCCACCCCTCACGTGGAGTTTTCTGTTCCTCAGGTACAGCACAGTTTTTCTGTCAAATCTCATTCTAAATAAGCTCAGTGGGACTCAGCCAGGTCTCAGGAGGTGACACATCCCTTGGCTGACACAGACCCCACAGCTCTGAGTGTGGCTGTGCATCTTTAAAGAAGCACCAGAAGAGCTGGTTAGAAGGTGCCTTCAGTAACACCAGCAAGTTTTCACTTCTTTTTATAGCATTAAATCTTCTTGTCATCGGATACTGACAAACTTTCAGGGAACTCAAACTTTAGATATTGCATGTTACTGATCTAAGCTGCCCTTGTTTAATCTTTGCCTATAATTAGTACAGCACATTAAAAAACCCACCCAAAGCCACAGCTTTACTTGCACAAAGCATCTCCAGCAGCAGCAGCTCATGACTCGCTGTCTCTATTCACAGAAATAACCTCAGCCTGTACGAGCAGTTTAACTGAACAAGCAGGGTTACTCAGCACAGTAAAAGCTGGTTACACACGTAAATATTACATGGTGAACTGCTTAGCAGCCAAATTTATGCTTTTCAGCTGATTTTTATTTTGGCATTTTAAAGATAGTAACAAATCATCTGGAAATTGTTTTTAATATGTGCTTGATCATTTAAAATATCAAATTAATACAGGCAACTCTGATGATTATATTTTGCTTAGAACCTGTTGCATTGTCATGCCTTCGTGTTGCCCAACCAGAGCTTGTTCCAGGAAAACATTAATTTTTTCCTGAGAGTCTAAACCACTACCATTCGTGAAGCACAACCACCCCATGTAATGCATGCTTCATAATTCAAATATTATGCGCTGCATCCTCCCATGATTTATTTAACTTCTGTGTCTAAACCCTCAGCCAGGGATTTTCAAACTTTCCAACCCACAGATCCCTCAGTGGTCTGTAGCCATGCACCCAAATTCATTTCCAAGAAAACCAGACTTGATTCTTTCAGTAACTTCCCACAGACTCCTTGCACTGCAGACTAACTAATTACTTAGAGCTGGCTGGTAATGAGAGATTAAATTAATACATGTAGTAGGGCACTGGGACTTGGAAATCATATTCCATATTTAAACTCTACAGCATAAAGATCATTTGTTACTTGGAATTCGATACATTTACAGCAGCAATTAATAGCATAGTGTAGAATTAACAAATGGAGAGTAATTTTATTCTGTCACTGAAAAAACCAACACACATCACAATCCAGCAGTGAGTTGGGATTAAATAGATTAACATTACGGTCTGGTCTTTATGAAACTGGCTACTGGCATGTTGGGAGAAAGTGTAATGTAAATAATTCAGATGTGGGTTTGCTACAGAGGTGATGAAGGTGAGTGAGCCCACATCACACCCAAAACCTGAGCGTAGAACAAGAAAATAAAATATTTCTGCAGTGACACCATGGCCTTTCAGCAATTCTTAAAGCTGGTTTTGAAGAGAACTTTGCCAGCCCTTGCTGGCAGGTGACTGATTTTGGCTGGCTCACACCACGGTGGGTGATGTGGTAGCTCTGCTCCCAGAGTATTGCTAGGAGTGGGGGAATCAGATGGAGAGTGAAAGGAACAAATGGAGAAATGGCAAAAAAGCTTCCAAGGGAGCTCATTTAGTCTCCAAAGCACACATCTATGGATGGGCTAAGCAGCCATGGAAAGAGAACTCCCAGAACAAGAGGTTGTAAGTACCCAGAGAGGTTTCTTTCGATGTTTCCAGTAACTGCAGCACTGCTCTGGGAAAACCATGGCCCACGAGTCCTCACAAGGTAAGGGTTATGTGGGTAGCAGGCAGAGTCTAGAACAGAGAGAGCACCAAAGCCCAGCCCTGGGGCTCTGACGGGAGATAAAATACCTGCCCCAGCCCCTGGCTGACCTGCACAGCCCTTGCACCAGCTCAGGAGCAGCCTGCAGCCCACAGGTTTTGTAGGTGAGGGAGAAGATTGTGCCCCTGGGAGAAATCAGGTGGGGACCTGCAGAGCAGCATCTCCCTGGGAACACTCAACTGCCAGGTACAGGGCACGGCTGCACCTACAGGCCACGGACGGGACATACAGGTACACACATGACACATTTAACACAGTATTGAGTTGTTCCAACCATTGCCCACTCCACAGGAGGGCTGCTGGAACACAGAGTTTGTGATCCTCAAGAGAGGTTTTATTTGCAAAGACTTGCACATCAGCAGCAGAGGGGTTCAGTTTGAGCTCCAGGGGTACAGTACTCACCAGAGGATTGGCGACCACGGGGATGAATCCCCACCGTGAATGCTGCAAAAATAATTTCAGTGGAATTTAATCTCCGTGAAAATTGTTCAGGAATAAGAGAACATTACTTTAAAAACTTATTTCAAATCCCTTAGACTTTGCCTATCCCAAGTGCCGTGTTTAAATTAGGCTTGGAAATGAGAAGGTGTGGTAGAAAGGATCTACATGTCACCATTGTGGATAAATAGAATTGTAAAGAACTGAGTAAGATGCAACAGCAAAGACTGGAGGGTGCCAAAAAAACTAATGATACTTTCTTGAAAGGAATGTCTAATACAAAGTCCAAGGGAGGACTTCTACAAACAGTGGCACGTAGCCAGTCCCCGTGACTCAGCCTTGCCAGGCCACGCTGCTGGTCACGGGCCACCAAGTGCCAACAGCATCCCCCTCTGCCAGCGCCCACATCTCCCACCCTGGGCATCAGCCGGTCCCGGCTGTGCAACACGGGGAAACCGGGGAACCGGGGAACGGGGCTGTCCTGGCGAGGGCTCCCGAACCGGGGGCAGCGCTCCCGAGGGAGCCTGGCCCATGGGTTCCCAGCGGGCACAGGGCACCCGAACCCTCCGGAGCCGGCGGGGCGGGGAGAGGAGCACCGGGAACGGCAGCGGCTCCCCCTGTCCCGGGCACGGCCCCGGCTGCACACAGCGATAGGCGGGAGGGGCGAGAGCCCGGGCCGGGCAGCGCCGGTGAGGGGCAGGAACGGGGACAGGGGCACCGGCGGCAGGAGAACCGGGACGGGG
>VZRF01001887.1:59231-82762 GCA_013396875.1 Vireo altiloquus
ACCTTCCACTACCCCAGGGTGCTCCAAGCCCCACCCTAGCCTTGGGCACTGCCAGGGATTGGGGCAGCCACAGCTTCTCTGGGTAACCTGTGCCAGGGCCTCCCCACCTTCACAGGGACAGATTTCTTCCTTATACCCCATCTAAATGCACCCTATTTTAGTCTAAAACCATCACCCTTGTCCTATCGCAACAGGTCCTACAACACATCCCCAGGAACTGGGCTCCATGATCCCTGTGGATCCCTTCCCCCCCGGGATATTCAATGATTGCATGATCAGTGATGAACCGAGCCCCGAGCCTCATCCTCCCCCCTGCCCTCCCCACCGCTGACATCTCCATCACCTTCCTCCTCTTCCTCCCACCCCGCCCGGCAATAATTGGCTCCAGGTCCAAGCTCTCCCCCTCCCTCCTCCCGGTTTTCACTCCCTGCCGCTAAGAGCAGCTGTAGCCGCGGCTCAGCCTCTGGAGCTGCGAGTTCTTTGACACCAATAACCTCTGTCTTTGTGCTCCGGGGCTCGGCGGCCGCTGCCGCTCCCTCCCAGGCTGGCACAGCCCGCTCCCCCCGGCCTTGAGCAGCCCAACTTCAGAGGCTCCTTGGAGCTCAGCCCCCGGAGCTGGGCCCCGGGGGAGCGGGCGCGGGGGACCCCCAGCTCCCGTTCCTATGGCGACCGAGGATGCCGATGTTGCAGCCCGAGGCGGTACCTTTGGTACTTACGGATCAAACCGCAGGGCAAGCGGTGCCGGGGAGGGGACACAGAGTGCAGGGAAGGCAATGACTTGAATTAAGAGCAGGAGAGCCGGCGGCTCCCCTCAGAGCGGGGCTGGAGGAGGCCAAACTTCTCCTGGGTGGGTTGAAACTCGAAATCTTTCCTTTTTTTCCCCCCTACTCCCATCCTTGGCCTCTTTTAAGCTTTGGGAAGCACACACCCGGTGAGGACAGCAGGCTGGGATCACCGGTGTGGGCTGCAGAGCACCCATCCGCTGGATGCTGGCCCCATCGTGCTCACCAGGGACTGAGCCAGACGTCAGGAGAATCCTGACAGGCTCCAAGTATCTGCCCCTCGGTGTCCCCTCCAGTGGCCCAGGGATCACCTTCATCCCCCCCGTGTGCCCACTGGTGCGGGACAGAGCCCAGGAAGGACAGGGAGAGGGCAGGTGAAGCCCAGCTCCTGCCTGGAGGAGCAGCAGAAGCTGGGGGGACTCTCAGCATCCAGCTGCCTTCACAACAGCAAGGACCAGGAGTGCGAAAGGGAAAAGGTGACTTCTCCCTGGTTTTGTCTCTCCTCGCAGCCTCTTTTCTTCTCTTTTCCATCACCCTCCTTCCTCGCTGCTCTTTCCGCTCCGGAGCGTTCTGTGCTTTGCTGGGGCATTAAGAGGCGGCAGCTCAAACTGTTTAGTGAAGCATTAAAGGGGCAGAAAAACACTCACATCACGGGAGCTGAGAGCCCTGGAGCATGCTCGTGAAAAAAGCACCTCCCAGTTCTGGGAAATAAGACATATTTCTGTGCTTGCAGCACCAGACAAAACCCATCTCCCGGCTCTTGCCAGCCCCGTCATCAGCCCGGCCATCCAACATTCCACTGCTCCTAAAGTCAATCCCTCCCCATTCCCATCCAGGTCACTCGGGAGCAGCTGGGCCACCACCCCCACAAGCCACCATCTGCCACCATCCAGTCCCTCACCAGCCCCCAGGATACCTCAGACAGGCCCGAACATGGGTTTCACATGGTTTAGACACGTTAAAACCGTCACAGCTCAAGCACATGAAAAGGAACCAATTCTTCACTCCCTCTTTCTAAAATCCAGCAGAAACCTGCAAACATCCTGGGGCTAAAAAGGGATTTTCTCCCTCTTAAGGGGTTCAGAACTCAATGGGCACAAGCAGAACTCAGGTGTCCCCTCTGTTCCATCCCAAGCTCTGAATGCAGTGCCAGAGGTGGGAAAATCAGGAAAAATCTGGAAATCAGAAACCCGACTACTCCGTGGAGGGAAAAGGGCTGCTCCACGCTCCCAGCTGGCTGAGAGTTTTTCCCCTCTTAACCTTCCAACCATGAGCAAACTGGATTCTTTGGGAGGGGCTGCTGTCCTTGTCCCAACACCGGGAGGTGGGAGCAATGCCTGTGCCCCATCACCCACCCCTGCTCCCTCTGGGAAGGCTGAGGAACATCGTGAAGCATCACAGCAGGAACGAGAGGATTTGGGGCTCCCTCTGAGAGATCCCCATCCCTTCCCAAGCTCAGGAATCAATCCTGGAGCTCCCACTCCTGCACCTGCGAGGGCTCAGGGTGTCCCAAGCGTCCCCAAAAAGGGCATCCCACAACTCCAAGGATTCCAGACAAGAAACGGGATAAGCTGGAGACCTGCCCCAGGGAAGCACCATTCCCTGTGAACACTCGGAGCAGGAGGAACCGCGAGTGTGCCCCGGCCAAGGCACAGGACCTGGGTGTGCTGCTTGGTGCTCCCAGCTCAGAGAGGATTCAGCACAGGCTCTGCTCGAGCCACAGCTCGGAGAGAGCTGGACCAGCTCTCCCATTTCAGCAGGAAAAGGAACGACTGGTGCCGCTCCCAGATCCATTTCCCCCTTCCCTTCTTGCCATGGATTTGCATCTCTCCTTTGGGCAGCTCGTTTCCAGCACTGAAAGGGCTCTGTTGGGGTCTCCTCCCTCCAAGGGCTCCGTTCAGGTCCCTCCTCCAAGGGCTCCGTGCAGGTCCCCCCCTCCTTCCTCAGCAATTGTTATGTTAAAATCCCCAGGACATGTTTCTGCAAAGAATTAAAGGAGGGTGAGGAGGGGATTGTTTTCGTCAGTGTCTCACCGAGTCTCTGACCTTGAGCGTGAATAAAAACAAGAAAAAAGGAACTTTATGCAAATCTCCCGCACTCGGCACAAGGGGGAAAATAATAACGGCAAATGGAGATTAGGAATGCAAATCGACTTAATGAAGAGGCAGGGGCTGGGCAGGAGCTTGTTTTGCTCTTGTACTGACGACTCACCCCGTCTGGTCCTGCTGCACCCCAGGTCTGATCGTTACAAATTGTATCGGGGTGGGGAAAGAGAAGCACGGGAAAGGTTTAATTCCCTAATTATGGAATAATTCGTCTCCCCTGCCTACGGCTTCTCCTTCCAAGAGGCCTGTCACACCTCCCTTGAGTCAACTCCCAGCCATTCACGACCCAAAACTGGCCCATTATCCTGCAGATCGCACCGTGCCAGAGCCGGATCCCAGGCTCAGGTCCCCAGTCCCACATTATGGGGGTGCAGCTGCTTCCAGGGGCCCGAGGGGATGTTGTGTCCCTGCTCCCTGGGTCACCCCAGACCGGTCTGGCCCTGTGGGACCCCCGTGCTCTCCACCAGCCCCTTCACAAGGCTCAGCCTCACTGCTTGGATTATTCTCCTTTCCCATTCCCTCACCAGCCTTCTGGGAATGGCTCCCACATCCCCATGGAGCAGCCATGGAATAAAGTCCTGGTCCTGGCAGGGATCTCCAACACACTCCCAGAGTGAAGGTGTCAGCCACAGTCCGAACATGGGGTCCTGAGGAGCAGCAGGAGGCCACTGGCACCTTTTGAGGGGGAATTGTTCACACACAGGGAAGCTGGGATGGAAATGGCTGAGGTCATTACCGAGGTTGTGGAATGTAACTGCCTTTTCCCACTCAGAACGCACCTTAGAATCACAGACTCCTGGAATATCCTGAGTTGGAAGGGAGGGACCCACAAGGGATCTGAGTCCAACTCCCAGACCTCCACAGGACAATCCCAAAATCTTACCTTTGCAGGGCACAATGCTCCTGGGCCAAACTCTGCTTTATAAAACCCTGAGCTCAGAGCCACCTCCACGCTGAGCAGTCACTGCTGTGCTGGAAGGTGCTGAACGCCCAGATCCACCCGGGAAGGTGATCCCACAGCTGCCGCTGGGTCTCTTACTGCTGGATCACACATCCCTGCAAGTTTGGAATGGTTTTCCTTTCTTCTACAAAAGAACAATCAAGGTCAGTTCTATTTAAATGAGTCTTGCACTGGCCTGAAGATTTAAATCAGGCCCCAAACCCGTTCCAAATTACAATGGGCTCACAAGACATCGCCTGGGCTGGCTGAAACCCAGGCAGGATTAATTCCTGAGGCGTCACAGCCTCCAGCATCCCACTCCCCCTGGCCCCACTCCTCTCAGCGACCAGAACAGATCCCACAGACCCCGGGGCTGCCCTCAGGACACGTTTAAACCTCGGCCTACAGGTGCTGAGAAATTCCTGGAGTGTTTAAAACCGAGTGAGGCCCCGAGGGCAGCGACCTCGCCAAGGCCTGGAAACCATCCCCGGGCTCCGGGTCGTGCTTCTCCGCCAACGCCAGGGCTGGTGATGCTTCCACCCCACAAACACTCCCCTTCCCTCCCTCCAAACAACATCCACGGGAGAGTTTGGCTGGGAACGCGGCGCTTTAATCTCCTGGAAGCCTTTGACAACCTGTCTCGTCCTGGCTTTTAGCTGCGTGAGAGCTGCTCGTTAATGGAGCATTAACCTTGGAGAGCTGCTGCAATTACTCCAACACTAATTCTGACAGTTTTTGGTGTATCTGTTTGTTCTTTTGACAGGCAAAAGGAATTTCTTTTTAAAAGCTGTTTGATACATTTGAGACCTTCTGTCCACATTTCCCTTTTTTTTTCTTTTTTTTTTTTTAATCTGCTGGAGATGGGAGGGTGGGGAGAACGTGCAGAGGGGGAGACGCCGCCTGCCCACGACACCTCGTTCAGGCACCAGTCGGGATATATTCCCCCCTCCCAACCCCTTCCCACCCCTGCTTTAAGTCACAGAAGCGTTTGGTCTCTCCTGACCTCATTAGGGTAATTAGGAAACCTTTTGAAGCTGGGAGAATGGCTCTGAGCAGTGGGAAAGGAGGAGAGCGAAGAGGCTCTGAAGGAGCACGAGGATGGAGAAAGGGGGAGAAAAACATCTTCAGCGGCGAGGAGGTGACCTGCAGCTCTGCTCCCCTGGAAAGCTCCTTAAATTGCCTCTTTTAAGAGGATGGAAATCCAAGTCCTGGTTATCCCATAAGACCTGGGCAGCCAGGGAGCAGGGAAGGAAAAGGGTGGTGGGGCAGGCGCAGGCTGAGCCGAGGATTCCACTTCCATCTCTGATCCATCTACCGCTTCCCCGGGTGCCCTTTGGCAAATCAGCTCTTGCTGTGCCTTAATCCTTCCTTCATTTGAGAAAAAAACATTCCCTGCATGTTATTTTCTAGGTGGGAAACGCAGGCTTTGGAGGGAAAGGGCTCCCTCTGACTGTGCAGCTCCCGGGAGAACCAGGCTGCTCCTGGGGACTTCTGCTCCTGGCAATCATCCATCCTGGCAGTGGTGCCAACCAACACCTCCATGTGAAGTCTGATAAAGCCACAGCCCGCCTCAGACAGAGGGTGATTTTGGTTTGAACTCAGCTGCTTTCCAAACCCACCCGAGCCACTGGGTAACTCCTGGGCAACAGGAGTGGGAACCTTCCTAAGAACACCCAGCCCTCTCTTCCTCTAATAAATGTGGGAAGCATTTTCCCTGCACTCATCCGAGCCAGTCGAGAAGCCCAAACGATGACTGCAGCGAAGCTAAAGTTATCACAGGGATAAAACCTCCAGTTCTAAAGGAAAAACGCGCTATCGCAGCCCTTTGCTACCCATCACAAAGGGCACAAACCCGATGCCTCTCTGTGTTCTGCAGAAAGAGGAGTTTGATGTGAGAGAAAAGCGGATTAAAATAACACTGGCAAGAAAAAGGATCAAAATACACCAATATACCCCGGCACGAGCGAGTCTGAGCCGCCGCATCCGAGGTCCCGCTGTGCCTCCGGCGCACACGGAGATGGAAGCACTGTCACAACCCTGCTTGGCTGCTTTGAGGGTCCCCTTTTTAAGATGGGGCTCCCCAAGCCATCCCTCCATCCCTCCAGGAGGACATCCCGTCAGGAGCTGCTCCTCTGCAGTGTCCTCGGAAGCAGAGCTGGACCAGCCCTGTGCTGCCAGCCTGGGTTTCAGCAACGTCATGGAATGGTTTGGATGGGAAGGGACCTGAAAAATCATCCAGTGCCACCTCCTGCCCTGGGCAGGGACACCTTCCACTATCCCAGGTTGCTCCAAACCCCTTCCAACCTGGCCTTGAGCACTTCCAGGGATGGGGCAGCCACAACTTCTCTGGGCGATCTGTACCAGGGCTTCCCCACCCTCACAAGGAAAAATTTCCTCCTTTTATCCAGTTTAAATCAGCCTTTTTCAGTTTAAAACCATCACTCCTTGTCCTATTGCAACAGGCCCTGCCAGAAATCACCCAGGATTGGACTTGATCGTCCGTGGGATGTCCTGAATAAGCACCTGGGGGCTGCAGGTAGAGCAGCCCCCTCCCAAGCCTCAATCCCTTCAGCTGCTGCTCACGGCGTTAATGCCCATCAGTTTTTCCCTGGCAGGAACAGCCTTTCCAGCAGTTCTGCAGGAGCGGGGGTGGCTGGGCTCAGCTCAGGCTGAACAATGAAATAATTGGGATTATTTTTAAGTACACGAGGTTTTATTATTTTAAAGAGCGAGAGTAATTAACCACGGGAACGTAACAGCAGCGTAGCGAGGCGGAGTGAACACTCCACAGAGGGGCTGGAGCCTCTCCAGGGAAACCTTCTGCCTTCACCTCACACGGAGCAGGACAAACCTCCTGATGCTCTGCCTGAGAGCCTGGAATGGGCTCTCCTGGCTGCAAACCTGCAAAATCCCCACACCCCCATTTCCAAGCTCCAGTTATTTGGTGGATGGAAGCGTTTTGAGGATGCCCAGGTGGTGCCAACAGCAATTCCTGGGGATTTCAGCGTGGCAGGAGGGAATTGCAGTGGCACTGGGAGATGCTTCCAGTCTGGGAGAGGGGGTGAGGAGGCTGCCCACACACCAGTTCAGGGCCATTTCAGTTCCATTTCCCAGCACTGGATGTGACATCACAAACCTCTTCACACCCAGGAGCCACAGTGACTGGGAACAGAGTGGCCACAGAATCCCAGGATGGTCTGGATGGGAACTCCCAACCATCTCGTCCCACCCTCTGGTGAGCTGCTCTAGCCCATTCCCCCACGTGCCACGTTAATTAAAGCAGCTGGTAATTGTCTGCAAACACCTCTCCGGGGGCAGGGGCTCTCCAAGCCCTGCTGAAGCAGGATCTGTTCAGATCCACAGCAATCCCACAGCCCGTGGAAGCGCTTGAAGCAAATCACACCTAAAATCCCCTTTTTCTGGCGATTCCAGCCCAGAGGAGCACGGAAATTCCATCCCCCCAACAGGTATCCCTGGACATGAGCTTCAGCTCGTGACTTTGATCCAGCATCACGAGAAGCAAACATGGGATTGTAACATCCAAGACATTGTCTCCAATTTAATTTTTGGGCTGTTCCCCTCCCCCCCCGGCTGCATTCACACATTCAGGAGCACAGAGCTCCTTTCATGTTTACTCATCCTTAGATTGCAAAAACTGCCGTGTGAATTCCTTCTCCAATTAGCTCTGGTACTCAAAAATAAAATATTGTTCCGTTGCCAGCACAGTTCTGATCATTCCTGTCCTTTATACTTTTATTCCCCAGAGTCACTTGAAAAGCGGACGCTCCTTCCTCCTCCCCTGCAAAGCCCCCTTGGAAAATTTTTAAAACAAAAAACAACCAGCGATTCTAAAGGAAAGGCTTTGGTGGCTGAAGTGCCACTTCCATTCACCTTTCCATGATGGAAGGGAAAAAAAAATAAAGATCAGAAGGAGGATTTAGACAAAAAGCCAACTAAGTAAAGGTAATTTCTGATACAGGAGAATCTGCTCGTTGTATGGAGATGCTTTGTTGAGTGGAACAGAAGAGACATCAGAGGCTCTGCAGCGGGTTTTCAAACATTCCCAGCTTCTTTCCCAATGTGCCACCCGATTCCACACCAACCCAGAGACACATTTTGGGAGTGCCAGTGTCCGTGGAATGAAGGTGAGGAAGATCGCCCAGCCCCTGCCCACAAGGAGCCCCACAGAGGGACACGGGCAAAGGAGAATTGTGAGTGCAACTGAAAACGTCTACGGGGAAATTCCAAGAGCCACTCAGTGAGTGTATGAGCAATAAATGGGACAAAACTCATGGCGTTCTTTTCCTGACCATGCTCATCTCCTCACCCAAGCTCATCCAGGGCTTGGCCCCAATGTGTGTTCATGGGGACAATCCCTGAGCTAGCAACCTGTGGAGACAACCCCGGGATAGTTTGGACTGGAAGGACCTTAAAGCTCATCCAGTTCCACCCCCTACCACAGGCAGAGACACCTTCTGCTAGACCAAGTCGTTCCAAACCCCATCCAACCTGGCCTTGGTTAATGCCACCTATTAAAACCAAGGTTCATTTGGTACTGGAGGAATCCAGCAACAAAGAACTCTGAAATCCATGAATGGAGCATCCTTTACCCATTCCATATTTTTCTCTTTTCCCTCCTTGAGGGGCTGGAGGGACTTGCACCATATCTTCTGCCATACATTGACCAGAAAAATCACACACAGACTGCTGTCACACGCTAAAAAAAAACATAAAAAACCCCAACTTTAGACATCAACCCTCATTAAAACCAGGGGACAGAGAGCAGGAGAGGAGCTCTGCGTGCCGGCGGTGCTCCCTCCCCGGGCTGTGCCGCAGAGGTGATTTCGCACTCCACGGAGCGCGGCGCGAGGAGCCGCAGCAGCAAACAGGCTCTGGAATCAAAAGAGCTCCCCGGCACTCCACCGGCCCCGCAGCTCCCATTCCAGGCAAGGAAATTTGCATCCACAGCATCAAGAGCACTTTACCTCGAGTTTAAAATAAATTCCGAGCAGATCCATGCCGCCAGCTTGTGTTTGTGACTGGAATCCCAGCCAGCGCCAGCCGGAGCCTGTCCCCAGTGAGAGCTCGGGAAGAGGGGATGGCACAGAGCAGGGAACGGGGATGGGGGGAGGACAGCACAGCTGCAGCTGGTCTAGCACCACAGGCCACGGCAATTAGTGCTAATTGGGGTAACAGCCCCCTGAGCCTGAAAAGGAACAAGCACTTGGTTCACATCCCGTGGCAGCTCCGAGCACCGCACACAGACGGAGCCTGAAAGCATGGAATCATGGAATTTTTCAGGTTGGAAAAGACCCCTGAGATTGTAAAGTCCAACCATTCCCCCGGCACTGCCAAGGCCATCGTTAAACCACATCCCCACGTGCCGCATCCAGGGGGTTTTTGGAACACTTTCAGGGATGGTGACTCCATTGCTGCCCTGGGCAGCCTGTGCCAAGCTGGATCCCTTCCTTTTGGGAAAGGAATTTTCCCTCATATCCAGTCTAACCAGACAGGATGATGCTGTCCTGCCTGTGCTGCTGCACGAGGAATGCTCTCTGTTAGCTCATTAGCACTGCAGTTAATTTGGCCCAGGAAAGCCGGGGGGTGTCTCCAGGGCGCTGCTGTGCCAGGGTTGGGTGTTCACGTCTGTGCCAGAGCTGGTGGCTTCACTCCATCAAACCAGGGCATCCCAAAACCTCGTCAGGCCCAGAATCATAAAAATCTTTCCCAAACAAGTACTGCCAGGGCCAGGTAAAACCCAGCTGAGGTGGAGCCAGGGCAAGACCCTCCCCTGCTCCTGAGAGAGAAATTCCTCTGAGAGAGACCCTCCCCAGCCCAACAGCTCCCCAGGAGCCACCCCAAAACCTGCTGCTCCCCCACCCCGACGCCAAGATAGACACAGCCCTCAAAGGGCGCTTCCAGCTCATCCCAGACAGCTGCTGGAGGAAGATTTGCCTTTCAAGGCGCCAGGATTTATTTGCAGCTTCCCCAGGTGCCGGCAGTGCCCCGGCAGCCGCAAGCCTGGTCTGTGAGTGCCACCTACAGGGATCCCCTGTGCCCCAGCTCCCGGTGTGCCCCGACCCCGCTGCCCCCCCAGAACCCCACCAGCAACGAGGGTAAATCGTGGAGCAAACAAAACCCTTCTTCCTCCTCGGCTGCTCCAGGATGGGAGCAGACAGGACAAAGGGACACAGGCAGGGTGGCAGAGGGGGACAGCAGGAACGTGGCTTCTGTTTTCTCAGTGCCACTGATCCACGCAACCGGAATGAGAAGGATGAGGAGCAGATGTGAGAGTCGGGGAACGCCCCTGGTTTCGTTCTGGAACAAATTCCTTGCAGGGAGGAGCTGGGACATTCCCATTTCAGCCTGGAGGAGAGTCAGGGGAGACTTCTGAGGGGCAGCTCTGATCTCTGCTCTCTGGGACCAGGGGAAGAACCCAAGGGAATGGCTGGAACTGTGTCAGGGGAGGTTTAGGCTGGGTATCAGGGAAAGGTTTTTCCCCCAGAGGGTGCTGGGCACTGCCCAGGCTCCCCAGGGAATGGTCCTGGCCCCGAGGCTGCCAGAGCTCCAGGAGCGTTTGGACAGCACTGCCAGGGATGCCCAGGGTGGGATTGTTGGGGTGTCTGGGCAGGGCCAGGAGTTGGACTCGATGATCTTTGTGGGTTTTTTCCAACACAGAAGGAACAGCCTCTCCTTCCTCACTCCCAAAGCAAAATGGAATTTGGTTCTGCTGCTGTGAGAGGCCAGAATTGGCCTCACAGAGACCTCATTTGGTCTTCTGTACAAGAAAAGGGATTAATGTGAGACCAGGGAGAAAGGGGGAGACTTCAGAAAACTGAAAGCAACCCAGAGATGATTGGAGAATCATGGAGTCATGGAATGGTTTGGGTTGGAATGGATCTTAAAGCTCACTTTATTCCAGCCCCAGCCTTGGGCAGGGACACCTTCCATAGACCAGCTTGCTCCAAGCTCCATCCAGCCTGGCCTTGGACACTTCCAGATGGGACTTAAGGTGTCCAGCAGGGAGCACATGGAAGGACAGTGCCACTGTCCTGCGAGCGGGAGCAGGGCAAGGGGAAAACCCAAAGGACTCCATAAATCCATGAGCCCACCACAGCAGCCTCATCCCACGGGTTCAGCAGTCCCTGCACACAGCAGGGAGGGACGGGCGGGCTGGAATGCTTCATTCCAGTGGTTCTAGGTACAAGGGAGGGGATGCTGCAATGACAGGAAAACCATGGATCAATACAGGGCTGGTGGCTGTTCAAAGACAGATCAGTTGCAGGAGGGTGAAACACGAGCTGCTCCTTGGGGAGTTGAGATAACAACGAGCTCTAGTGCTCTCTATTGACTCCGGGGCTCCCACCACAGGCCCCTCTCCCAGCACTCCAGATCCCATCCCAGGTGCAGAACAGGACCAGCAGAGCTGATCTCACCCCGCTCCCATGGATCCCAATAACCCTGCAGACGGCCCAGTCGGTTTGGTCAGCTCGGTATCAGCAGCAGAGCATCCTCTAAAACCTCCAAAATGACAGAGGGATTGTGTCAACTTTGGAATTTGGCTTTGGTTTCATTCAGAGCAGGCTGTTGCAGCCACTCGTGACGCACACAGGTAGTGACTGTCACAGGTCGTGCTCCACTGGCTCCTTTTGGAGCTGGGATGAGCAGGAATCCTGCAGACCAATGGGTGGAGCCTCCCACCAACACCCTGACACATCCAGGAGAAAGAAAAGTGCAGCAGTGGCTGGTGAGGGCACAGCCTGCCCATGGCCAGGCATGGGTAGGTCTGTTTGCATCCCCGTGTTTAGCCTGAAAAACTCAAACTGGAAAGCTACTGGAAGATCCAACTGGTGCAAAGAGACCTAATATCAAACATGCATGGAAGAACTGAAAAAGTCATGGAAGAAACACCCAAACTGCTCCTCTGTGGAAACATCACATGAGGTGTTCAAAGCTGCTGGTATTTGCAGAATGCACCCCAAAAACACCTGCCCTGGCCCAGCACTGCTCACGCTGCAGGAGTGACAGCTCCAGTTGGTTCCTCCTGGAGAAACAGGATCGTGCTGAGCACCCCAAGGAGGCTCAGGTCTAACACCTTGGTTTTCTCCTCTTAGAAAAGGCCTCCAAGGACTCAGAGCGGAGCAGGGATGGAACATCATGGCCTGCAAAGGGCAGATCCAGGTGCCAACTGCTGCCAAGGGGCAGAATGGAAGTGGAAGTAGCTCCACAGGGTCCCTGATTACAGCTCCAAGCTGTCCCCAGCCCAAACAGGACCAGAAGAAGTGACAGCCCCACAAGCACCTTTGTACCCTGCACTCTTCAAAGGGGCCTGGCAGGACTCTGAAAACATGGAAGTGGTGCAGAAATCCCAGGCTGGCAACTCAATTTCCTTCCCTGGTACCTGCATGGCACAGCACAGGCACCTCACGACCTGCTCCACACCTTTCCCTGCTCAAACACAAACACCTGTTCCAGCCAAAACGAATTTCAGCAGAATTATTTTCAGAGCAGGACCTACGGCTTGAGGTTCCCTCTGATCTGAATCATTTAACAATAAACAAATCCTCCACTCCTGCGAGGTGAGGAAACTCGAGAATTGCAAACCCTGCCTGTCCAACGAGAGGGGAGCCTAAGGAATGCTCAGGTTCATCAATGCAGGTAAAGGAAGGTCGAGGAATGTGTTGGTCAAACACTGAACATGGCAGTGGATTGGGACAGTTGAGCTCATCTGTCTTCAGCAGCACCAGGAACAACTTTCCAGAGGGAATCGAAGAATCAGGGAATTACCAGCACATGCAGCCCTGTAGGATCGAGAGAGATCCCTGACCATGGGTCACAGAGCTCCGATTACCCCCAGGGAAGCTGTAGCCGGGTGGAGCCATCGCAGCAATTCCCACATGAAACCTCTGCCTGCTCCCATCTGCACAAGCAGGGAACACCTCAAAACAACTGGGAAAGGATCCAAACGACAGGAAAACAGGGCACATCCGAGCACTGTGTGCACACGGCAGCGTTATTAAAAATATATCTGTATATGTATTTTAAAATCCTTTGCGCGAGACGGAGCTGCCACGGGGGTGGGATTTTTTCCAGGAAACTTCACGTGGTCCTGAACAGACAAACGTGGCCAGCACCACACTGGGATCACTGCACTCCCTCTGCTGCCTCGGGGATCCCGGAGCAGCTGCCAGCCCCTGGCCCCTCCCTGATCAGCACATCCTCCCCATGCCTTCTCCAAGTGTCACCTGTGCCCCCTGATCCACAGGGGATTTGCAAGCCAAAGGAAAGGAGACAAAGACATTCCAAGCACATTCGAAATACTCAACCTCAAGGTGCCACGTGGACCTCCCTGCCCGCAGGGCAAATCCCTCGGGGTCTCCAAACTAAGGCACTACCAGCTTGGGGAGGAAGCGGGATTTAAGGATGTGCTGCCAGTTTCCAAGGAAAGGCCATGGACAGGAGCACTTGGCGAGCAGTTTTCACTGTTTTAGCAGCAGATCTACCCAACAACAACCTCCTGACACATTCACCTTTGGTCCTACACAATCAGATCCCAAATTTCCGCGTAACAATGGGCTGCAGGAAAGATCGGGGCTGAGCAACAGCCAAGGGATGTGAAACTCCAGGGTCCTTGAGAGGAGGTAACTCACAGCCAGGGCTGCCCTGAATCACAGTCAAGAGGGGTTGAGGTCCCCTTTTTCCAGTCATCAGCTGCTCCAAGACACTCCCTGGCTCACGCCTGGCTCTTCCTCAGGTATCTCAAAATCCAGAGCTTGGCAGATGTCACACGTGTCCCTGGTGTCACACGACTGGGGCTGGGCAGAGTCCAGGCACTGCCAGCCCTTTTGGCGGCTCTTTTGGAGAAATATTCCTTTGGGTTGTGGCCTCTTTCATTTGTAAACACGTCTGTAAACCCATGAATGACCTGGATTATCCCAGTAACTGCTAATCCTGCAGAATTTAACTCGTTTAACTCATTCCCAAAGCTATTCTGTTTGAACTATCACCCTCCCACCCCTGTTTGTGCAACAGACACCAAGAGCTCTCCCAGCTCCTCCCAGAAGCTGATTTAGAGACACTTCCCAAAGAAGTAACCTGATATTGCATGAAAGAAAGAGGATCAGCCTGGAAAAAGAATCGGATGCTTCCAGGGCAAGGAGAGAGGGATATGAGGCACAGGGACAGCTCTCGAGCTCAGAGCTCGGATTTCAGGTGCTGAAAATCACCCAGGAGCATCTCCCTTACCTCAGCCTCTCCCCATGCAGTGAGCAGCTCCCATCTTTCCCCAGAAACGCCCAAAAGAATGCAAGTGAAAAAAACAGGTTTGGTCCCCTTTCCCCTGCCCCAGCCATGGAAGGGCTCGAACTGTTAATTAATAGTCACTGTAAGCAGATATAAAACTTGAGCTCTGGAGATTCCACTGGGATTGGACCCTCCATCAGTCCAGGCAGCCAGTGCCACTGGTCATCTGGAAAAAAAAAAAGGAGACACCCAAAATCAGGGGGGGAGCAGAGGTGACATTCCTCGAGGTGACAATTCCTCCTCAGCTTAAAACAACCTCCCCAGAAATCAAACTTGTGGGATGTAAACACGACGGTGGGAAGGCAGGAATGGATGTCCCGGTGAGACTGGGAGTTTGAACTGTGATGTGACTTGGAAGCAATTCCCAAAGTGAAAATGAAAAACAAGCCAGGAATTTCGCTGGGAAAGCAGGAATGGATGTCCTGATGGGGCTGGGAGTTTGAACTGTGGTATGAGTTGGAAGCAATTCCTAAACTGAAGGAAAAAAACCCAGGATTTTTTGTTTTCCTGTCTAACACAGGGAGGCCCAGACTGGGCACGAGGGCTGTCTCTCTCAACAGCCCTGTGACCACACAGCAGTGTCCAAATAACCCTGTCAGTGAGACTTTCCCGGGCCAGAAAATGAGGAAAAGTGAGATAATTCCGTGTGCCAACACAGGGACCACACACAGGCGTTTTAATTTATGCAGATCTGATTGTAGGAGCTGTGCCAGAGCTCCCACGGCTTTGGGAAAGGAGCCTCAGCCCCTTGTGAGGAAAAAGAGCAACACAGAAAACACACAAAATGCTCCCTCACCGCCTCAGGTTCCGTGTTTCAAACACGGTGTCCTCGTCACTGTCCAGGGAGCCCAGCTCGATGTTCTCATCGTGGCTCGAGAGCAGCCCATACTTCTTCCTCTGGGGCTTCTTCAACCTGAAATGAGTTTTGGGCTCGTTTCTGGGGCCCTCGGACCTGGGGCTGAGGGACAGGGAGAGCACAGTGAGTGAGCTGCTGTCCCCACCCAGCGGGACCGGAGATGGTTTAGTGCTAATTACCTCGGGTAATTAACAGTGCTGAGGATTTACAGCAACGTTTTGGACTCGCTGCCAAGGGGATGCGCGGGGAAGCAGAGCCCTGGCTGGCAGAGGGAGGGAGGGAGGGGAAGTCAGGGAAAATGGGCACAAACCCAGGGATTAGGAGCGGGACTGGGGCTGGCAAGGGACAAGGGACACCGTGATCGGCTTCGGGGGGACCCGGACCAAGACCGGGACTGGCAGGGACACAGCCATGGGGGACAGGGACCGGGACAAGCAGGGACAGTGCCCCGAGCAAGGGGGACTGGATCCAGCACCAGGACAATCAGGGTGACATCCCAGACCAGGAGGGACCAGGACAAGAGGGGTAAATCTCCCCGGGCCAGAGAACACTGGAACCGGGACAAGCTGGGACACAACCTGGGACAGAGGGAACAGGAACTGGGACCAGGAGAAACACAGCCCCGCGTCAGGGGACACCAGGATGGGGACAGGACCAGGAACGNGCCGCTCGCGGGTTCCGGGGCTGCGCCGTTCCGAGCTGGCCGTGACCCGCTCACGGAGCCGCCGCGGGGCTCCGACATTTTACCCTCTCAAGACGTTGTTGTCGTCCCCTCGCGGGCTGCGGCCACCTCGGCGGGACCGCCATTTCTCCGTCAGTGCAACACCTCGTCCGTCACAGACGCCATTTTCCGCTCAGGGTCATCCTTCCTCCCTCAGGGCCGCCATTGCCCTTTGAGGACTCTCATTTCTCCTGCAGAGCGGCCATTTCCCCCTCAGGGTTATCCTTCCTCCCTCAATGCCACCATTTCCCCCCGAGAGTCATCATTTCTCCCTCACTGTCATCACTTCCCCCTCATAGCAGGACCTTATCCCCCAGAGCCGCCATTTCCCCCTCAGGGTTATCCTCCCGCCCTNCAGGACCAGGAACGGGAGCAGCAGGAACACGGACACAGCCCCTCCCTCCCCACCCCCCGCACTCACCGGACAGCCCGCAGCACGAAGTAGAGCCCAGCCAGCGCCGAGAGAGCGGTCAGCACATAAACGGCCCGCCTCAGCACCGGCAGCCCCAACCCCACCGGCAGCCTCGGCCCGGACTCGTGCTCCGACCCCGACTGCGTCTCGTTCCCTGCGGCCGCCCGCGGAGGCTCCGTGCTGTTCCCCGGGCTGGGGGCGGCGGCGCGGCCGAGGTGCGGGATGAGGAGGAAGAGGAGGAGGAGGAGGCGCGGNTCCTCCCTCAATGCCACCATTTCCCCCCGAGAGTCATCATTTCTCCCTCACTGTCATCACTTCCCCCTCATAGCAGGACCTTATCCCCCAGAGCCGCCATTTCCCCCTCAGGGTTATCCTCCCGCCCTCACGGCGGCCATTCCCGCCCCACGGTGAACACAGCTGCAAACAGGAGCATTTTGAGCATTTCAAGAATTTCTATCCCCCACCTTTTCCTCTGCCGACATTTCCGGCTGACCAGGGCTCAGTCACCGCCCTTCAGCCCTGCTCCGCTGCCCCATTTTTCCCTCAGGGAGCGGCTCAAGCTGCCAGGACGCGCGAGGCTTACTTTTAAAAAAGGGCATTTTGGCTGAAACTGGGTCACCCGAGCTCACGTCAGACCTACGGCACCCAAACACCTTCCCGATGACGCCACTGGGTTCCACATCCAGCCCCTGGATCCAGCGATTCCCTCACCCATCCCAGCAAGACATCATTAACTCAGTGCCGTAATTAGCAATGCCAAAAATAACAGCACCTCCAACCCGGCTCTATTTTTGCACCTGTTCATTATTTCAGCCTGCCTCTAAGCATCCTATTTAGGGAGGTCTTACAAAGCATTATTTGTAAGTATTTTCAGCCTGAATTCATTTAAGCCTCACCTGTCTGCATTTTTATCAGCTAAGACTTCACAATTCCTCAGCCTTCATTGTATTTCATATCCTCCTGTATTAACATGCAAAAATCCTCACTGGTGAATTGCTCAACACAACCCCCAGAAGTGTGTCATGGTTGATTGCCTTTTTTTTTTTTTTTAAAGCTGTTCACTTAGACAATTTGAAAAAGGTTAAAGGAGGAAAAGTAGGTTTTGTGAAGTGAGCTCAATAATCTCCTCCTGCAGGCAGCAATGTCTGGAAACTCTCATCAGTGGGAAATTGGGAACTCATGGCTCCTGGGCACCAAGGCTTGTGAGTGAGCCCATCACCAAATTCTGAGTTTATCAGTTTAAAAAAAGACGAGAAAAGGGCAAGATAAAGCTATCAACTGCTCCTTAACATAGAAAAAATGGGCAGGAGCAGCTGAGGAGCAACTGAGATCGTCAAAAACTCTCCCTGCTCCCACCCTGCAATCACCTGCCAAAAACACATTCACAGCAGCCTCTCCCAAGACTAATTCTCATTACTGAGCTGCCACATTCTTGGGATTTAACCAGCCACAAGACCTCATTTTCCATGAGAATCAGGCATCAATCAGCACAGAGCCAAGTGCATCCACCGCCAAGCACCACAGCAGTGCTTTACGCTATGCTCTGAATGGGGCTGTGCACCAGGTAAATACTTTTGCCAAAAATACTGTTTCCCCCAAGAAGTACCACAGAGATTTGGTTTTTTTCCACATTTCAGTGTTTTATTCTGGCTTGGTTGACTGGATTCATGTAAAAATGAGCAACACCACAGCTCTGAGCTCTTCATCTCCCCTCCAGCGTCTGTCCTTCTGTCTTCTCTGACGTGTCTCAGTGCTGAAATGAAATGGGAGACAGAGAATTTGAAGGTGGATAAAGATACAGAAACGGAACAGGGTTACTGGGCCACTTAGAGCTCAGGGCTATGGAACGAGGACAGAGCCAAAGACAAAAAGCTCAGGAAAGGGATGCTACCTGGTTGGCAAACTTGCTCCTGCATCCCTGGAACGCAGCTCTGGTCCCTCAGGATCCGCTGGGCCTCCGAGGCGTGTGCCGGGTGGTCCCTTCAGCCTGCCAAAGCAGAGAGGCATTAACAGGAGCCCTGGGCAGAGGCTGCTCTCGCCCCCAACCTCCCCACACAGCTCACAGCGCACGAGGGTCTCACAAGCCATCGCTGAACCCATCACACCACAAAGCACAGTCTGGGAAAACTGTTCCGGGCCGGCTGCTGCCCGTGCTCAGCCAGCCCATGGATTGGATCCCCTAAGCAGAGAGTTAACACTTGGACATGGCTGCTTAGGAAGTGTGGGCCATGGGAAAAAGTTAATGGCAACAAGTAGGATGGCAAAGAAAGCTACAATTAAAGTGAGCAACTTAATGAAGTCTAGGAAGAGTCTCAATAGATGAACACATATCGAGTCAGGGAGTTCGTTCCCATCTTGCTTCCGTACCTACAGCAAGACACGGCTGCATGCCCAACTCTGATCTGTGGAACTCAAGGTGTGCCACAAGCCAAAGGTTGCATACGGCATGGGTTAACGTTTTTCCAGCAGCTGACCAAAATTGTCAAAAGGAATATTTCACAGGTACATTAGACTTTCAAATGAGCTCTCAACAAGAGGAAGGNAAAGCTGTTCACTTAGATAATTTGAAAAAGGTTAAAGGAGGAAAAGTAGGTTTTGTGAAGTGAGCTCAATAATCTCCTCCTGCAGGCAGCAATGTCTGGAAACTCTCATCAGTGGGAAATTGGGAACTCATGGCTCCTGGGCACCAAGGCTTGTGAGTGAGCCCATCACCAAATTCTGAGTTTATCAGTTAAAAAAAAGAGGAGAAAAGGGCAGGATAAAGCTATCAACTGCTCCTCAACACAGAAAAAATGGGCAGGAGCAGCTGAGGAGCAACTGAGATCGTCAAAAACTCTCCCTGCTCCCACCCTGCAATCACCTGCCAAAAACACATTCACAGCAGCCTCTCCCAAGACTAATTCTCATTACTGAGCTGCCACATTCTTGGGATTTAACCAGCCACAAGACCTCATTTTCCATGAGAATCAGGCATCAATCAGCACAGAGCCAAGTGCATCCACCGCCAAGCACCACAGCAGTGCTTTACGCTATGCTCTGAATGGGGCTGTGCACCAGGTAAATACTTTTGCCAAAAATATTCTGTTTCCCCCAAGAAGTACCACAGAGATTTGGTTTTTTTCCACATTTCAGTGTTTTATTCTGGCTTGGTTGACTGGATTCATGTAAAAATGAGCAACACCACAGCTCTGAGCTCTTCATCTCCCCTCCAGCGTCTGTCCTTCTGTCTTCTCTGACGTGTCTCAGTGCTGAAATGAAATGGGAGACAGAGAATTTGAAGGTGGATAAAGATACAGAAACGGAACAGGGTTACTGGGCCACTTAGAGCTCAGGGCTATGGAAAGGGGACAGAGCCAAAGACAAAAAGCTCAGGAAAGGGATGCTACCTGGTTGGCAAACTTGCTCCTGCATCCCTGGAACGCAGCTCTGGTCCCTCAGGATCCGCTGGGCCTCCGAGGCGTGTGCCGGGTCCCTTCAGCCTGCCAAAGCAGAGAGGCATTAACAGGAGCCCTGGGCAGAGGCTGCTCTCGCCCCCAACCTCCCCACACAGCTCACAGCGCACGAGGGTCTCACAAGCCATCGCTGAACCCATCACACCACAAAGCACAGTCTGGGAAAACTGTTCCGGGCCGGCTGCTGCCCGTGCTCAGCCAGCCCATGGATTGGATCCCCTAAGCAGAGAGTTAACACTTGGACATGGCTGCTTAGGAAGTGTGGGCCATGGGAAAAAGTTAATGGCAACAAGTAGGATGGCAAAGAAAGCTACAATTAAAGTGAGCAACTTAATGAAGTCTAGGAAGAGTCTCAATAGATGAACACATATCGAGTCAGGGAGTTCGTTCCCATCTTGCTTCCGTACCTACAGCAAGACACGGCTGCATGCCCAACTCTGATCTGTGGAACTCAAGGTGTGCCACAAGCCAAAGGTTGCATACGGCATGGGTTAACGTTTTTCCAGCAGCTGACCAAAATTGTCAAAAGGAATATTTCACAGGTACATTAGACTTTCAAATGAGCTCTCAACAAGAGGAAGGATGCGGACATGAGCAAAAGGAGTTACCTCGAATTACAGGACTATTTCCACATATGAACTAGCCAAGAGAGCAGCTCTCGTCTCAGAGGTTTCTGTTGGAGGCACAACACTTCTTTTCTCCAAGGACACTGCAGTTTCCATTTGCTAGCAAAGAATTCTTAGAACTTGTAAGCAATGACACAGCTAAGCTAAGCCCGGCATTCCCCTACATCGCACACGCGCTCGGCACGCAGGGAACAGCCCAGGGACTACAGCACATGGCTCTTCTCTACAGCTTCCCAGTGTAGGCTACAGCAGCTTTTGAGGAAACATCTATCATCCTTCCTAACGTTCCAACTGCACTTCGCTCCTAGCACACCCTCAGGTTTGTACTTCCAGCCTCTATAGACAAGTTTTGACTGTTTTATGTGAAATTTGTTGGCCAATTCAGATGTCAAGACCGATTTAAGGATTTAAATTCCAGCGCCCGGGCAATCGTCCGGCTGGCTCTGCCACTGTCCCTAATCTCCTCCTCTCGCTCCCAAGACTGTTCTTCGTCTCCAAGGGTTGTGTTGTGCAATGAAATGTAAATGTCAGGAGCAGAGTTCATTTCAGACGGTCTTTTAATAGGCTTCGTAAAGCCAAAGAAAACTGTATACAGGAATCCTTTACCACTTCAAATACAACAGCAATGGAATATGCATATTTCTTCCAGTAAAAAAGGACAATATAAATAAACATTTTCAAGAACCTCTTTATGGTAAGTTTGCAAGTCTAGTTCTGGGTCATTTACATCGTTACAACAGTAAAAATACCGTTATGCGGGTTGAACATACAAGCACGTTTCTCTTTAGATATATCAAGGTGGTTTGCCTTCCAACGGAACCCAGGCTGCATTCCTACCTTGCTACACTAAAGGAATGTTACAAAAGACGAAGGTAATGCACTTAAAAAAAAAAAAAAAAAGAAAAAAAAAGTCCACAGCTTGTTCAGCTTCCAGTGAACATCGGTACAAGGTCCTTTCTAGCTCAAAAGAAATGGAATTGGGGCCCCAACTTTAAAAAAAAGAAAAAAAACCAAACTGAACACCTTGGCTCATTCATGGAGGATAAAATAAAATCTGAAGTGCTTTCAAAAAAGATTAAAACCACTTGAAAGCAGAGCTTTCTCCAAGACAGTCTAATCAGACTGTCTCGTCTCAGAAGCTGCCAGGCTGTGTATGACAAGATCAGAACTGATAATACTATAAAAGTGAAAATACAAGTAGATGTACTACACAATAACCATTTCAGCGAAGCTCCAAAAATCTTTATAAATACAGCCATTGGAAGGACGATCTTGAGTCAGGAAGGATTTTTACTCGTTGTGTGTAGCTGAGGACAAGAAGCAGGCACAATTGTAAAGGCACTGAAGCAAAGACAAGTTCCAGCATTTTACTCCCTTTGCATTATTCCGAGGCTACGGCTACTTGGCTACTGAGATCCCCCACCCGCGGGTCAGTGCGTTAGGGCAGCCGAGTTTGGGCTCCAGGAACACCTCTTTTTTTAACACTTGCTTTGCCTGAGATCCGAGTAACTCCTGCACATGCATTAAATTAGAATCTCCCGGCACCACCACGTCCACAGCCTGAGCCTGCCCCAGCTCCAGGCTCAGGCTCAGCAGGTTCAGAGCTCCTACAGCACACGGACTGACTCAGCGCTCCCGGTCGAAGCGGGACTTACCGTAACTGTCGTAGCTGTCTCTGTAGGAGCCTCCCGAGTTCCTGTCTCCATAGCCACCTTGACTCCTGCAGGACAAACAGCACCTGCTTTACAGCTGGCTCAACTGCTTCTCTGCTGGTTTGACCTCCACCACAGCTCCCCCATGCCCCTTCCCAGTGCTGGCAGAGAGCCCTTACCTGCTATTATAGTAGTCTCTGGAGCCGTTATAGCCTCCGCTTCTGGAATCGAATCTGCTGCCGCCATAGCCTCTGTCTCCACCTCCTTGGAAACACACGGAAATTAGGTTTTTTTAAGCATTCTGACAAGAGACACCTCCCCCCTCCCCCAGTCCAGACATCATGACTGATCCCACACACACACACTCACCTCTGGAGAAGCCACGGCCCCGGCCTCGGCCCCCACGGAAGAAGCCCCTGCCCCCCGAGGACCCCCCTCTGTAGCCACGGGATCTGTTTTCGGAGGATTTCCCAGCCTGGTCGACTCGGATCTGACGCCCATCTACAGACTAAAACAGAACCACAATTAGCTAAACTGAAATATTTAAACGGCAAAGCATACACAGAACGAGTTGCACGGCTTCACAAGTCGGCTAAGCAGTGCCACGATTTACTGCTCCCTCATAAAATAAGCGTGTATTTCATGCAATAATTAAGCCAACTAGGCAAGGAAACTGATAAATTAATTGTTTTTACAGGAATCCCTGTGAAGTCACTATTTCAGTCATCCAGATTCCATCATGAAACTTTTTATACTCCTAATACATATATATACATATAAATTCACATAGCCAAATTTTTTACATCTCTATTATTTTGTGTCTCTAAGACACTAGTATTTAATCTGTTTTCCCACACAACTTGAACAGCAGCACACCTTCGATTCCCTTCCTACATTATTGGAAATAAAGAATCAACTGCAGAGCCCCCTCACCTTTCCATTCATGGCCATCATTGCGTCTTTTGCATCATCGATATTTTCAAAAGTAACAAAGCCAAAACCTCTGGATCTCTGAGTCTCTCTGTCTTTCACCACCACGACTGTGAAAAGGAGAAGCAGGAAATAAAAACCCTTCAGCACCAGGCAAATTTAACAGATTAAGGGAAACTGTCCCAGCTCGGCTCTGCATCTCACCTTCAGAAATCTGTCCGTATTTAGAGAAGACTTGCTCCAATGACTGTTCATTGGTGTCGAAACTGAGCCCGCCGACAAAGAGCTTTCCCTCATCTGATGCCATTCTGACCTGCCAAACCAACGGAACCGAGTCAGCGACTCAAAAAACCCACACACCTCCGCGAGGTCTGAAAAACTAAATCCTTCTAATACCACTTATAGATCGCTATGTGATCCCACACTCCGGGACGCCTTATGCGCCTCTGAGCCCACGCCTCATGTGGCAGAGAAGTCTCCCTCAGCGTGGCTGGGAGCGAGGGCCCACCTGGGGCTCCGCGGGGCTCCGGGCCCGCGGCAGGGGAGCCATCGCGGCCGGGCCCCGGCAGAACTCGCGGCCGGGTCTGGTCCCGCCAGCCCCCGGTGGGACCCCCGNTTGCACGGCCGAGGCCCGTCGCCATTTTGTTTGTGCGCGCGCCTTTACCCCCGTCGCGGCCCCTTCCCCCACACGGCCCAGCCGGGCCCGCTCCATCGCGCGTCCCGTAGCCGCAGAGGGCACCGATCGGCGGGGGC
>VZRF01001887.1:84246-95795 GCA_013396875.1 Vireo altiloquus
TCCTTCCTTCCTTCCTTCCTTCCTTCCTTCCTTCCTTCCTTCCCAGCATTCCCAGTCAGAGCCAGGCTGCACAGAAGAAAACCACAGGAGTACAGAAATCACCACTCTTGGGTGACCGATTTCCAAACCAGGTGGTGAGACAGAAGAAAAACAAACCATGGGGAGATGCAAAGAAATCTGCCTGTGATTGCTCTGTCCGAGCAGTGATCACCCATTCCCTGCTTCCCAGAGCGTGGAAATCAGGCTTTTCCTCCCTGATTTGTTGTGTTCCCTTTGGGATCTGCAGGGTTGTGCTGGTTTGCACATAGGTTATACAGTAATTACGAAACCCAGAGGCACCACATCAGTGGTTTTTCTGAGCTCACAGGACCAAAGGGACAGGATGCTGCCACCAAAGTGCTCAAAAGCACATAAAAAAACCCAATATTGATGGCAGACCAAGCCAATATTATTTTCCTACCGTGAAAAAATTCACTCACTTTCCTAGGCCTGGAGGAGCGAGGAGACTCATCTCCTGTTACTGCAAATTGATTTTTGCCCTTCAAGAGAGGAAAAGATCCTGGCCCTGCAATCACAGACACGGCATTTTGATTAAATTAGAGACCCATTAACGTGAGCGTTTCTGGTCCGTGATGAGGGCAGATAAAATGACCTTGATGCACAGAGCCATTTTCCAGCCTGGGATGCTGCGAGAGGAGCAGCGCCAGCCCAACACAAACCCTGCTGCAAACCTCGAGGGACAAACACCGAGATTCACTGGGATTTGACTCCACACAAGCCAGGCGGGTCGGGTGTTGTGAAAGTTAACACTGAGAACCTTTGCTGCTTCAGGGGAATTTGAGTCTGAGCAGGATGAAGGGCTGCTGGGAGCAGAGGAGCTCCTGTGACAGGGAATGGCGAGCACAGCCCTGCTTGGATGTGTCCCAAAAGTGTGATTTCTGTCTCCCTGGCACTGATGATTTTGCTTTGACAGTGAGAGTCGCACAATGATACATGGCAAGAGCTGAGCTGAACGCGTACTTCAGCCCCAGTGCTGCTGCCACCAGGAGGGTTCGGTGCTCCAGATCATTCCTGACCCACGGCATCACACACGGCATCACCCTTGGATTCAGTGGTCCTTGTGGATATTCCTTGATCAGGCTGCATGCAGGGCCCGCAGCGCCCCAGTGTCAGCACCCCAAGGGGCTCAGGGATATCTCCGCACGTACCACGGGCTGGGCTCCAGCTGGAAGCAGCGCTGGGAGCAGCCAGGCAGGCAGCTCACCTGGCAGGTTGCACCAGTTGTTAGGGCAGTTAATTAAGCACTGAAACAGCCCAGGATTCACGTCCTTAGAGCAAACCTCCTGCAGCAGAAGGGCCCTGGCCAGGGGTCCCAAACAACACCACATAGGAGACACAGAGTTCCCTTCTGTGTGAGTTCTAGATGTGAGCACCCATGGGTGTTTTCCCTGGCTGAGCTCCAGTTTCAGTGACCTGGAGCTGGCTGTGAGCAGAGCTGTGGCTGCAGTGGCCCAATATGGCAAAAGTGCTGGCACTTCCTTCGGGAGTGCAAATATCCGCTCTGGAGTGGAGCTCTGTGTGTGTACAGGTGCAGCCATGGGAAATCGTGAATCACCAGAGGCTGGAAGGACCTCAGGGATCACCTGGAGCTGATTCAAGCAATCCCCCCACACATGCCTGATGTTTTCATCACCCATTTTTTAAAGCTTCCGAGGGCAGAGGTTGTAGGACCAAACATCCTTTTAATGCGAATCTGATTTCCTGGAAGTGTTGCCTGTCCAGCAGCACAGCAGGAATAGTGCCACACGGAAATGCCACGGGGGAGCAGTGATACAAGGAGTTGTGCTGCCCTCCTTCCTTCACCCCGTGCTATTCCCACATCAACATGAAGTCTCTCCTGCCTCCAGCACATCCCGCAGCCAGGCAGCTCCTTCCACAGCTCCAGGGCCTTCTCTGGGGGTCCCCACCTTGCTATGGTGTCTGTAGGGACCTTTCCCAGTCCCTGCACTCACAGCCTGTTTCCAGGGTGCACGGAGTTGCCAAAGCTGTGCAGCAGCTGAGCCCAAACCTGCTCAGCAGCCCCAGCACCTGCTGGGGAGCCAAGGGCAGCCCCCGCCCCGGGCACTGCTCTGATGAGGTTCCCAAATGCCAGAGCAGCTGCCGCCACGGGCCAGGGCTGGGGAGGGCAGTGCCCGCGGGGAGGACAGGGCAGTGGGTGCCACATCTTGTGCTCTGGGGCTGTGCCTTAGCCGCGGCTGGGAGGGAACAGAGCCCTCCAGGCAGCCCCCCGCCCACTCCAGGCTCCGGCACCGCGTTCCTGCCCCTGAGCCTCGGCGAAGCCCCTGGGACCACCCTCCCTGCTCCCAGGCACAGGGGTGGGGGAGCTCTGCACGCCCCAGCACATCCTGCACGGTGCAAGAGACGCCTCCTCTGCCTTTGTTTTTGCTGGGATTGCAGGAAAGGAGGGAATGTGAGGCTGGACTGAAGCAGGGCTCATCCCTGGGCCTCCACCCCATCCATCACCAAACTTTTGGCTCCTTCCTGATTTCCCTGCTAGATCAGCTTATACCACGAGCAGGGAGGTGCCATAGAGAAGGCACACGGAGTCTTCCCAGCACGGGAGCCCTCACTGTCCCCAGCACAGGACCCCGCGGTGTCCCTGGCATGGGAGCCCTCCCTGTTTCCAGGGTGTCTGGTCCATGGAAGCCTTGGACCCGGGAGCAAGGAGCAAAACACCAAACCAGGGCTGGATTAGGGAACTGGCAGTCCCAAAGCGCCCTAGGGAAAAGAATATTCCCTTCTCCCTTACTACAGTCCCCGAGGGAGTTGCTCATCCAGCTTTGCAGTTGGAAAGAAAAGCCCTGACGCAATCCCGGCGTTGCCATGGCGAGGAGCGCGGCCGCTGCGCTTCCCTGTGACCAGGATTTACCGGGTTCTAGGACAAAGCCACGGGGAGCAGGGGGGGACAGGATCCGCGGGGATCAGATCCGTAGCGAGCGGGGTGAACAGATCCACAGAGAGCGGGAGGATTGGATCCACAAAGAGCAGAAGGATTGGATCCACGGGGAGCAACGGGATCGGATCCACAACACAAAGGTGCAGGAGATCAGGGCAGGCACACGTTGCCCTGAGGTGACGGGGGGGTCACAGCAGCGTCGGGATACCCAGAATGGAGTATTAGGAAATGAGCTGAGGTCAGGGGAGATTCGGGATCAGAGGTACCAGTGCACCTAGCTTGAGTGGGGTAGGGAATTCAGAGCTAGGAATGCTGGTGCACCCCAGCTGAGGTCAGGGGGGATTCAGGGTTGGGAATGCCGGTGCACCCCGGCTGAGGTGAGGAAGATGGTGAAAATAAGCATGCGGTAACCATGGCAACCATGTAACTGCCTTGGCGCTGAGCAGCAGCTTTATCAGGGCTGGTGCTTCCCAGCCGGATTATGGGGAAACCAAATCCTGTGTGTCAGACCGTCCTTACCTGCCCAAACACAGCCAAATTTAGAAACAACTGCAGCCAGCGGCTCTGGCAGTGGCCTCATCACCTCTCAGGGGCCACACTAAGGGGTTACTGTAAGATTTTTCCCCTTTTCCACCAGCACTCCCAGCTCACGAGCACAGCATTCCAGCCACTGTCACACATCAGTGCTTTTCTAGCATAAACCCTTCATCTCCCAGCTCTGCCACACCAGAGAACCCAGCCATGCCACCGGCTGCATGGTTCAGGGCAGTAGCACTGGCCACTCGCTCCCACGGGAACCAAAACTGCCTGGAAAACCCAGGCAGGGGCTGCTCCAGCTACTTCCCCGTGGGTGGGCTCTCCCCCACATCTGCCAGGGTCCCCCTGCACGGAAGGAGGCTGCTCTGGTGTGGGAAAAGCAGCAGTACCAGCGACGTGCAGTTTCTCGCTCCCACCTTCCCTCCTGTCACCCTCTCGGCTGCATTAAGGACTAGGCTCAGTTATATAAGCACTCATTAATCATCATCTAAGAGTATTTGCAGCATCGAGTTCTTAAGGGCAGGAGATGCTACCCAAGGACAGAACAAACAGCCTCTGACCGCTTGACACCGGGTGACCTTGCGGGACAGAGGGCTGGGGACGCGGGAAGTGTTTATCACAGTTTGCAGGGGAAAAGCTGCCAGGAATCAGGAACATCGTATCCCTCCCCAGTAAGGGGTAAAGTACACCCTAAGGGGGGCCAGCCAAGGTGTTGAGGGAAACTGGAGCTTCTCCAAACCCTCTGGGCTCCTCCACACATTCCCTCAGGCACTGCCTCACACTGGGGTTTGCTGCCACGATTCGCGGTGGGGTCGGTGGTCTCACACCCCCCACAATCCCATGCAGGGCAGCCTTCGGTCCAGCTCCTTGCACAAAGGGTGCCGGGGCTCCCCAGAACCCCGGTGTCCCCCCTCGCCCCCTCTGCCCCTCAGCAATTCGCTGTGTGCTGCTGTTTCCTTGCAAGGGCACGTGAATCACCTTGAGCCCACAGCCCTCCCCGAGTGATTTTATTGCCATCGGCACGAGGGGCGGCCCGGCGGAGCGAGCCGGGATCTGCGGGAACAGCCGCGATTGCAGAAATCCCTGAACTGCAGCATCAACGTTTTTTCCTGCCCAGAAGGTTCCCGCGCCCTCGCATGAGCTCATCCTGCACCGTCCCCTTTCCGCGCCTCCCGTAACCCAACCTCTCCCAGCCCCGCGCCGCAGAGCAGGAATGAGACACGACAGCGGAGCAGATTCTTGGCTCCCTGGGTCACTCTTTCCCCGCGCTGCCTCTCGGGAAGCTCCAAGTCATGCGACTCCTCTTTTTTTTTTTTTTTTCCCCTTAAGGTGGGGAAACGAGTCGGGAAAGTTCCCCCGCTCTCCCCCCTCGCGCTGATCCGAATGGAGGCAGGTAGAGGCAGCGTCTCTGCCTCCAGCAGCACCACACCTGCCCTGGGAGCCGGGCGTTCCACAGGGAAAGGCCGGATCCTGGCACTGCACAGGCTGGTGCCACCCAGCACAGCTGCCCTGAGAGAGGGCAGCGACTCTTGGAGCAATGAGCTTTCTAGGGGAGCTTGGCAATGCCCCTGCCAAAGCAGCCAAGACCCCCAGCGCCCATCGGGGTGAGCTGAAGGGGAGCGGGGGCTGATCTCCCCGCTGCCACATCCCCGGGATGGCAGTACCACGTAGCACCGCACCGCTGGAAATCCTCCTCCCACAATCCCCAAAAGCGCTGGAAGCGGTAGCTGGCTGCTCCCAGCAGCCCGGAGCTGCCCCAGAAAGCTGAGCTCCCCCGGCATCGCTGCCGTGCCGGGAGGTGGACGTGACCTGCTTCCCAACGCAGCGGGATGGAGGATGGGACGGAGCTGCAGGATCCGTGCCAGCCCCACGCCCCCGGGAGCAGCGGGGGCCACCAAGAACTGACACCAGCCTCCCCCCGCAGGCTGAGCCCCTTCCCTATGGCTCTAAAATCCCAGAAAATGCTTCATTCCCTCCCGGCTGCTGCATGACCCCATCGCAGCTGGGAGGGCGCAGGGTTGAGGGGGATTTAATCTTTAACAGCATCTCGGAGCCCCCTCCCTTGCTGCCTCCCACTGGCAGTCCCTCGCCCCAGCCCGGGGGGTTCTGGTGTGGGCCGGGGGCTGGCAGAGAGAGCTACCATTGTTCGGCACCCAGGGGGTCCCTGCCGCGGCCCCCCAGCAGCGTCCCACGGGTACCGGGGTGCCGAGAGCTGCCGTGGCCGTGGCAGCAGAGGGCAGCCACGCTACACGCACCGATCCTGCCCACGCGGCACCGCACGCGTGTGCCCGCACAGCCCACGCGTGTGCCACGGCCGCGCTGTGCTCGCCGGCAACCCCGTGTCACCCCGTGCCCTGGGGTCCCGCCCGTGTCCCCCCAGCTCCTCGCTGCAAACCGGGCCGATCCTTGCGCCCGGCAGCCCCTCAGCACCCCACGATCCCACCACAGGGCTGTGGGCACCAGCAGCATCAGGCTCTGCCCACGTCCACAGGGTTGAACACGTGTGGCCACAGCAGACCTGGGCTCCCCACGTGGACCCCCGAGTGCAGTGGCCGTGGGTGGCCTGGCAGAGGGTGCAGGGCACAGCAGGAGCTGCCTGGGGACAGGCACTGCCTGCCCGAGCCCCCCAGCCTCATGCAGAGCTGGTCACAGGGGTCTGCAGCCACTCGGCTGTCCTGGAGGCAGTGGGTGGTCCCGAGGCTTCCCTGGCACAGAGCCCAGTTCTGGCCCCCACCCCGCGCTCCCCTCATGCACCAAAGCCACACACGCACACCAGACCTCCCGCAACCCCCCCAGTGGTGTCCCACTGCCTGCGCGGTGCAGTCACCAAACAACACTGGGTCTCCCAGCCCCCCACGCAGGACCGTGCACACACATGCACAGAACACGCGTGTGCAGGAACTCACACACCAGGTACCTGCACCCCCATCTCAGTGCAGGGGCTGCTGCCAGGTGTGTGTGGGGTCACCTGCATGCAGAGCCCCTCACATGTGTGACCACAACCAAGGTTTGACGGTGCTGGCTGCTGACGGACCCAGCAGTATACAGGAAGGGTCAGAGGTGGTGGCAGCGCGAGGTCTCCCCGTCCCCAAGCTGCCCCTGTCCCCAGGTGACCGACTGTGGCAGGGCAAAGCCCATGCTGCCAGTGCCTCGGTTTCCCTCCTGGCACTGCTGCAGGAAGAACCAGACGGTGCCGAGGGCCCCCTCTGCCAGCGCTGCCCCAGGGTGGGGTCCCTGAGCCCCCACAGCACACGTCAGTTCACGCGTGTCTGCCTGCACACCCAGACACGCGTGCACACTCTGCACCGGCACCATGCACACACGCGTGCGACCACACACCTGGGAAATCCCACACGCGTGCGACCACACACCTGAGAAGTCACACGTGTACAATATCCCACGCGTGGATCCAGCCGGCCCCTCCCCGCCCCGCCGTGGGCCTGGGCCCCTCGGCAGCCCCGCACCCGCTGCGCCCCATTGCAGCGTCGCCGTGGCAACGCTCCAGATTTATCAATGGAGACACTGCGGAAACGCTCCGGGGGAGGCGGGAGGGAGGGGTGTTCTGTGGGAGCTGGCGGGGGACAGACGGACAGACGGATGGCTGAGGGGGGGCTGGGGTGCAGGACGGGCTGTCGCACTTGCAGAGTGATGCACACGCGTGTGCGGGGGCTGCACTGTGCACACACGTGTGTGAGGGGAGCTGCAAACGAGGGCAGCTGAGTACTCTGGCTCTTCCCTGCACACCTTCCCCAAGGTTTTCCCAGCCCCTGAGCACAGCTCTGTGCCCTGTCTGGGTGCAGGGAGAGGGTCCTGAGGTGGGGCAGCCATTCCCTGCCTGCATCCCTGCCTGATCTCCCGTGCTTGTGGCTGCTGACAGCAGCGAGGGACAGAGCCAGCAGCTCCCAGCTCCAAAGGGGGCCAGGGCTGATCCAGGAGGAGAGGACCTTGATCCCAGGGAAGTGGCCAACATGTACCAGGGGTTGTCAGGGCTGCGGGGTTCCCCCTTCCTGGGGAAGTGCTGCTGGTTTCACACGTGGGCCGTGACTCAGACAGCCGACTCTATTCCTGTCCTGTCCCTGACTCAGCGTGTGGCTCCAGGCAGGACACGCTCACGCCAGCCCCACGCACCCGCCATGGGGAAGAAGCAGCTCAGGGACTCCCAGAACAGCGATGTCCCCATCCAGTGTGAGGTCCTCACCCCATCCCCCCCACAGCAAGGCAGGAGCACCCAGGGCACCTGCACTGACCCCCAGCCCTGCGGCCTTTGGCCTTGCAGCCTCTCCCTCGTGTATGAGGCACCCGGATGCCGTGGGGATGGGCACAGCTGCCCACACCCTGCACCCAGCAGGGACCTTCCCTGCAGCTCTTCCAGGAAAGGCTGGAGAGGAGGAGATGGGGATGGGATGGCGAGTTCACACCAGCTCAGCACTTTCACAGCACTCGCCAGCCCCGGCACACCCGGCTCATCACATGCCTGCTCACACCCACCCCCCGCGCCCGCCCCGGGCCCCCGGCCAAACCCACAGCAGAAAGGGTGGAAAAAAAATCCAGTAAGCGGCTGACCATTTTCCAGCCTCACCACAAAACATTCCTGACGTTCTGGGTGCGTGTGTGCACGAGGTCCCAGGTCACACGGTGCTGGCGGTGGTGGCCAAACCCCACTGAGGATCCGGGACATGATGGACCCTGGGCTGGGGCACAGTGTCACTCAGGCCACACACTGGCTCTGCCCTGGCTGCAGCAGGGCTTGGGGGAAGCACTTTTTGGGCTGAGAACAGACAGAACTGGCTCAGTGACAGGACCTCCAGGTCAGGGGCTGCAGGACCAGGACAAGCCAGAGCTGGGCAGTCAGCTGCCACCCCAGGGCTCACTCCTAGCCCAGTGGGCACAGAGCCGGGCCGCAGGACGCCCGGGCAGGCCGGCCATGCCATGAGCCAGGCAGTTGCCTACAATTGGGTTTTTCACTCGCTGGCCCAGGGAGAGGCCGCCCCAGCCCAGGTGAACCTGGACCTTGGAAATCCCCGGCTAGCAGAGCCAGGTGCCCGCCCGGCCCTGGACACTTGGCAGCTCCTGCAGCGAGGGCAAAATGCAGGTGTTTGGAGATCCCCAGAATCACCAGTGACCGTCAGGCCCTGCCCCAGACCCTCTGGTCCATCCCGCTGGCTGCAGGGCAGGGGTGCCCCGTGCACCCGTGTGTGACACCACACGTGGCAGCAGCTCTGTGACTGCTCCCGGTGCCGTGATCGCTGTGGGAGATCGATGACCAGGGTGCACCAGCAGCTCTCTGGTGCCGGGGCACGGAGGAAGCTGCCAGCGCAGCTTCACACGGACTCGCCTGTTTGTTTGTTTAACACATGAGTCATTCCCCGATCACGGTGTCCCCGATCAAGGCGTCCCCATCGTCCCCGTGTGTCCCAGTCCACACCTGCTTGTGCTGACTCACCACTGGCCACGACCCCCCCCTCCACTGCCACCCACCGGCCCCCAGCCCCACCGAGGGGGCTGCAGCCCCACAGGAACACATGGGGTCTGCTCGGGAAGGCAAATGCCGCCGTGCTCAGCAGCACCTGGGAGCTGGCGAGGACCAGGGTTAAGGGGGTTTGGCTGAGGGCAGCAGCAGCAGCAGCACCGTGCTGGGTCACGGGCAGTGACGTGGGGGCAGGAGGCCACAGGCAGCGTGGGCAGAGTGGGTCAGGGCGAGCTCGGCAGAGCCGGGGTGGCTGCACCAGTCATTGCGAAAGTGAATCTGGTGAGCAGGGCCTGGGAACAGGCGGGCGAGAAGGGGGCAGCTGCTGCACCTTGCTCTGACTCACAGAGGCTGCCCGCGCCATGGCACTACACCTTGGGCACTGCGTGGCACCACCAGCACAGCACCCTGGGCACTGCACAGCGCCACTGACCCTCAGTGCAGTGAGTGCCTGAGGCACTGCATGGCACTGCTGGCTCCTGGCACAGCACTCTGGGCATTGCATGGCACCACTGATCACCTCCCTCTGCAGCCACCCATCCCTGCCCAGGTCCACAGTACGTGTGCTATGATCCTGTACCATCCCAGACCCTTGCCCAGCACTGGGCTGACAGCCAGAGCAGCTGCGGAGCCCGGTGCCAGCGGTGGCTGAGCGCCAGGGACAGGTGGAGCTGCAGCCACAGCCCACATCCAAGGCAAACCCAGGGCAGGTGGAGCAGCCCTGGCCCCCCACGCAGAGTAGAGCCCCCCCGGGCTGGAGCTCGGGGCAGCGCCTGGCACCGCTGCCCGGGGGTGGCACAGCCGGAGCCGCCCGAGACACCCGGGAAACGTGCCCGATCCGGAACCCCACGCCCAGCTGGGGCGGGAGCTGGGGCGTGCGCGGTGCCACCCCGAGCCCGGGGCATCCTCCTCCTGCACGCCCGAGGGCACCGGCTTCCCAGGGTCCCCGACGTCCTCACGGCCCAGGGAAGGGAGACGTGCCCCCAGCACGGCTCCGAGCAGCCCCACGGGGACCCCCGGCACCCCCGTCCCGCCGGGCCGGCCGCAGGTCCCGCGGGCTCCACGTGGCCGCGATGGCCGGAGCGGCCGGGGGGTGGGGAGCGGCAGGAATCCAGGACTGAGTCACGGCTTCCTCTGCGAGCCCGTGAGTCATCCCAGCAGCGCCAGGCGCCCGGGCCCGGCGTGCGGAGCCCGAGACGCGCACACGGCTGCATGTGAGGGCAAGCCCCGCGTGTAGGGGGGCTCTGCACACCCGCCCCGGCGGTGGGCTCGGTGCAAACACTCACACTCGGTGCAAACACTCACACGGATGTGCCCCAAGGCACGAGAACCGACACGCGTGTGCACACACGTGTGCTCTTGACTGCCCATGCCCTCCACACGCACAAATTCGGGAAAACCCGTCCGTACATGGCACACACGAGTGCAGCCGTGCGAGGATCCACACTCAGCCCCACGCTGACCTGGGGCACTGCCCTGAACACCGGCCCGCGGGCTGGAGCCCACCTTTGGGGCTGGGGCTCACCTGTGGGGCTGCAGCAGCAGCTTCTCCTGCACCTGTGGTTGTGGCTCCTCACTCCCGACGCCCTGGAGAGGAAGAAGAGGCTATGGGGAAACTTTGTCCAGCTGCTGCTCCCCGTTGTGCCCCTGCTGCATGCCAGAGATTTCTGTCACCACCCACACAGCCGCCTGGGCGATAGGTGCCCACAGCACCACATCTGTCCTCCCCACACAGTTGGCGCTGAGGTGCACAAAAGGATGGCTGCAGGGGCTGCACAACCCCCCTACACATGCAGCCGTGGGTGCACACGTGTGACCTGCATCCACCCTCACATGCAGGACTGGGACAGCCCCTCTGCCACCCGGTAATTCGCACCCACAGCTCCCCGCTGGCACTCACTGCACCCCACAGGAGGTTTCGGGGGGGTTGCCACCACTCTAGGGGGGAAAAATCGCACTCTGCAGAGCCTGAGCTCAGTGCCACGACCACAGAGACAAGGGGTGGGGTGGGAGTGGGGGAGTGGGGAGGGAAGGTCAAGGTTATGCTGCGCCAAGCCCGGCCCACGGTGGAAACCGCCGGGGCCGGGCTCCTGCCCCAGCCCGGGGGAGCGAAGGGGGGGTCGCCCCCGCCGACGTGGCAGCCGCTGACCGAACCTCGGCGGGGCTGANGTAACGGGGCTCCCCGCGCGCCGGGATGAATGGGCCGGGAGCGCGCGCGATCTATGAATGAACGAGCGGAGCCCGGAGCGCGGAAAGCCCGGGACGGAGCACGGAGCGGAGCCTAGGGCCCAGCCCCGCCTCTCGGCCGGGACCTCCGGTCCCCGGGAAGCGCCCGCCCGCCCCGAACCCCCCCCCAGCTGCGACCTGAGCTGTGCCGGGAACCGCGGCTGGAACTCGCGGGGTGNCCCCTCCGCCCCCCGGGACCCCCCCGCCCGCCCCGACCCCCCCCCGAGCTGCGACCTGAGCTGTGCCGGGAACCGGGGCTGGAACTCGCGGGGTGTCCGGTGCCGTCCCGCTCCCTGCCGGTAGATCCAGGCCGGGCTTTGCCATCGCGGCGGGCAGGGGTCCGGCGGGCCGCGGGGGACACCC
>VZRF01001888.1:6057-18981 GCA_013396875.1 Vireo altiloquus
CTGGGGGGCACTGGGAATGAACTGGGTGTACCGGGAGTGGACTGGGGGCACTGGGAGTGAACTGGAGGGGCTGAGAGTGAACTGGGAGTGCTGGGAGTGGGGACTGGAGGGCCTGAGACTGAACTGGGAGTGCTGGGAGTGAACTGGAGGCACTGGGAACGAGCTGGGGGTACCGGGAGTGAACGGGGGTCACTGGGAGTGAACTGGGAGTGCTGGGAGTGAACTGGAGGGGCTGAGATTGAACTGGGAGTGCTGGGAGTGAACTGGGAGTGCTGGGAGTGAACTGGGAGTGCTGGGAGTGAACTGGGGGCACTGAGAGTGCATTGGGGGCGCTGGGAGTGCATTGGGGAGCACTGGGAGTGGACTGGAGGGCCTGAGATTGAACTGGGGGCACTGGGAGCGGACTGGGGGCACTGGGAGCAGCCAGAGCCCATCCCAGTGCAGTTTGGGGTGCAGCAGGGTTGGAAGGATTCAGCTGCACAAGGGTGGGGCCCTAAGGGGGCCGGGCTGGCACCCAACAGAGGGTGCTGGGAGCCCCTTTGGGGACCCCAATTCCCCCTAAAGCTCTGTTTAGGGAGCTCTGTCTGGGTCCCATTCCCACCTCCCCAAGGGGGACATTCCCTCCCCACGGGCAGAGCATTCCAGCGGCTCATTCCCAGAGTGATTCCTCAATCCCTGCCTGTCCAGCCCTAAACCTGACAGATGCCAGGGTGGGCAGCACCCTTGGGGGGCTGGCAGGGCTCTGTCTGCTCCTCTCTGGATGACAGAAATGTGTGATGGGGGCACCTCTGCTCAGCCCAGCCCTGTCACTGGGGCTCACCAGAGCCCAGGCTGGCACCAACCCAGGGTGGGGAACCACTGCAGGTTTGGGCTGCCCTAAAGTGGCACCTTTAGAGCCCTGCAGTGCAGGATGGCTCAGCACAGCCAAGGGAGGGGTAAAGGATGAGGAGGAGAACTCTGGATGGAGCTGCAAGGAGGTTTATTCCAGGAGGGGTCAGGGCCAGAGCCCCGAGCACTCTGTGGTTCACAGAGCCCTTGGGAGCGCTGGGAGGGTCCCTGAGCGGGGCAGGCAGGGCTCTGGAGGGGAGCAGGGGAGATGGATGGGATGGCAGCCAACAGGGGGTAAGGGGTGCACAGGGCTGGGCACAGCCCCCATGGGGCGTCCAGGATCAGGGGGTTCCAGAGGGAAGGACGGGAACGGGGCTGGATGGGTCTGGGATGGACAGGGAAGGGTCTGGGAAAGGGGGCAGGGAACGGTGAGGGGCAGGGAGGATGGGAGGGGTTGGACAAGAACTGACAGGGGAGACACTGAAACGCAGGGGGAACGAGGATTTGTGACACAAATCTTAGGACAAACCAACAACATGGGGGACTTAGAAAGGTAGAAATGCATTGGAACAGCTCCCTGTGTCCCAGTCCCGATTTGGGAAGTGTCCCAGTCCCGATTTGGGGTGCGGGGTGAGGAGAGGAGCCCTTACCGCCAGGAAGATCTGCGTGGCACTGCTCACCACCTCGATGTACTGGTAGTCGAGCAGGCAGCCGCTGACGGTGATGACGTGGTGATCCTCGGGAGCCAGGTTGGAGTTGAGCACTGGTGTCACCAGGCAGCCTGGGCCGTTCTCCATCCACCACGAGCGGTGCAGTGAGGTATTGAAGGTCATGATGAAGTCCCGGTCCTGCAGGAGGAGGAGGAGGATGAGGCACAGGTTTTGGATCCGAGGTGATGCCTTAGGTTTGAACTTTTCTGTGTTCCCAACCCTGCAGTGCCCAGGGTAACTCTGCAGGTCCCTGGAGCTCGTTCAGTGCTGTTCTCTCATGCTCACACTGACATAACAAAGCCTCTCCAGCTCGCTCTCCAAGGACACCCAGACCCTCCTGGGCCCAACAACTGCAAACCTTCATCTTGGCGAGAGGGGGGCAAGCTTGGGCAAATTCCATCCTTGCCTGGCTTCTGCTTGGGCAATTGATGCTGATATCAAAGTGGGAAGAACTCGGGAGCTGTCATTGTCCATTTTGGGATGCAGTGAGGCAGGAGCCTCTGGAGCCCAGAGTGTGACCTCTGAAGGCCTTTCCAATCAATCCCTCCTTTATTCCTTTATTCCCTGTCTGGTCTCTGTTTCCAGGGAGCCATTTAAGGCATCAGAGGCTTTTTGCAGGAGGGTTGGGCTGAAAATGGGTTTTTCCAACCTAAGAGTGCTCCGTGAGATCAGAGCAGAGCATCTCCCTGCACCACCCCCAGCCAGCAGCCCCTGGGGTTTGGGGCTTCCTCCCACGCTGGTGCCGTGGAGGTGTGCTCAAGCAGGGTGACAGGATGGCTGTCACAGAGCTGTCACCAGGGTGGCAGGGAAGCAGCCGCTTGTGACCCTGCCTGCAGCCACCCCAGGGATGGGACATGGCACCAGCATGTCCCAGGGATGCAGGGCAGCTTCTCCTGAGGTTTTGGGGTGCTGCCCCCTCATCCCATCCTCAAAGAGCCTTGCAGGGCCTCCCCTCGCCTGTGTCCCCTCCTCATTAGCCCCTCACAAGCTTTGGGATCTCCCTCTGTCCTCTCCAGCAGCCGTGGGGTGCCCGTGGGCTGCAGCCCCCCACAAGGGAGGTAATCCTCAGCCCCTCTCTGCCCCTTTGCGTCCCACGGGAGCCTCCTTGGCGAGCCCCCTCCCCACGCAAGGTGCCCCCGCCCTCGGCTCTGCTGGGGCTGAGCGTCCCCCGCAGGAAATCACCCATCTGGGATGCAAAATTCCAATTCTCGGGGCGGCAAAAACCCCGAAAGGGAGCGAGTGGGTTTGGGTTTTCGGAGCCGGAGGAGGTTTTCGGAGCGGGGAAGCGGCCGAGGGGGAGCTGTGCCCTCGCAGCTCCGGAGGGCTTCCACCAAAAACCCGCGGCGGGAGCCAACCCTCCCCCTGCTCCTCATCCTGCGGAGCTTCGGGAGAGCCTCAAATAACCTGGAACAACTCGGGAAGGTGCTCCCGGCCACGGAGCATCCCCCGAGGGCTTTTCCCTGCTTGGGGCAGCGCAGAGAGAGCGGAGCTGGCTGTCCCCAGCCCTCCGGGATGTCGCGGCAGCCTCGGAGCCGGGAGGGATGCGCGGCTCGGTACCGGGACCCCACCCGGGGCTGCCCCATCCCCGCGGGAGCTTTTGTGTAAAAAAAGTCGGTTTTGTGTAAAAGAAGTCGGTTTTGTGTAAAAGCCGTCATTGAACAGCCCAGGGGGTGGGGGAGGCCCGCTCCCGTCCTCACCCCATCGCCACAGGGTGACTTCCCAAAGCCAGGAATGCTGCCCAGCCACCGCCGGCAGCCCCAGAAAGCCACGAGAAATTAGGAATATGCGGCAGGGAGGTCTCCTCCTCCCCCCAGTGCCCTCCCCATCCCTGCCTGAGACTGCCCAAAACTCTCCTCTCGTTACTCATCCCCGTTCCCGGTGTTCCTCCTCTCCTTTAGATCTCACTGGAGATAAAGGGAATTCATTTGGGGTTAGGAAAGGACCTCCCCCTGCCCCCCTGGCCTGAACTGTCCCTTTGTCCATCCCATCCCACGGGAATTCAGGGCTCCGAGGAGGCACCCCCGGAATCCAGGGGGGGCTCTTTGCGGTGGGGCTGGAGGGGGCACTTTTGGGGGAGAGATGTGGAGCAGGGAAATGAGGAGGAGGAGAAGGAGGAGGAGAGCAAGAAGGATGGAAGGATGGAAGGATGGAAGGATGGAGGAGGAGGATGCAGGGAGGGAGAGGAGGAAGGAGGGGGCGTTACCTGTGACAAGCGCCCGACCTCCAGGTAGAAGCAGATGATGAAGGCGTTCCAGCCGACCCACAGCACCAACCACACCGCGTACTGCGAGAGAGAGGAGACAGGTCAGGCATGGACACCTCGCTCCGGCCCCGCCCCGCCCGCTGGGTCCCGCTGGGATCCGGGCTTGGATCATGGAATCCTGGGATCAGACTCGCAGCATGGAAGAGACCTTAAATCCCATCCGGTGTTGAACCTCCCACTGTGCCAGGCTGCTCCCAATGTCCAGCCTGGCCTTGGGCACTGCCAGGGATCCAGGGGCAGCCACAGCTGCTCTGCCAATTCCATCCCAGCCCTGAGCCACCCTCCCAGGGAACAATTCCTTCCCAATCTCCCATCCAGCCCTGCCCTGGGGCACTGGGAAGCCATTCCCTGCCTCCTGTCCCTCCAGGCCTTGTCCCCAGTCCCTCTCCAGCTCTCCTGGAGCCCCTTCAGGCCCTGCAAGGAGCTCTGAGCTCTCCCTGGAGCCTTCTCCTCTCCAGCTGAGCACCCCCAGCTCTCCCAGCCTGGCTCCAGAGGGGCTCCAGAATCCTGGAATCATGGAATGGTTTGGGTTGGGAGGGGCCATAAAGATCACACAGTGCCACCCCAGGGACCCCTCCCACTGTGCCAGGCTGCTCCCAGTGTCCAGCCTGGCCTTGGGCACTGCCAGGGATCCAGGGGCAGCCACAGCTGCTCTGGCAATTCCCGGGGATACATGAAGGCACCTGGGGCTGAGCCACCCCCGGGGGTGACGATGTGGCACCCCCAGGGCGGTACCTACCATCATGAGGTATCTGGATCTGTACTGGATCGTCCCAAAAATTCCCAAAATCACGGCCATGATGTGTAAAAAGTTGGCCAGGATGGGAGCCCACTGGTATCCCAGGAAATCAAAGATCTGCCTCTCCAGCGCCGCGACCTGGAACAGAGCAGGGGAGGGGAGCAGCGATTAGGACACCGCAGCTGCTCCCGGAGGCAAGAGGGAGCAGCTGGAAATTCCTGGGAATGCTGCGTGTTGTAAGTGAAGTATTAATTCATGCCCAAATATCGTTTATGCGTTATATTAAGTTGTGTTGTAAGTTAAGTAAAATCCAGGACTGTAAAAGAAACCACGAACGAGGAAGAATTTGGCAAGGCCACGCCGCAGCAGAAGGAGAAGGCTTCATTTGAAGACACAGGTTGGAACTACGAACGGATATTACATCAGGGAGAATAAAGGCGACGCCTAGAGTGGTAACAACCGGACGGTGAGAAGATAACATCTAATCACCGTAATTATCGAGTTCCCGGACTCCCGAAATTAGAAACAAGATATCCATCAGGGTGGAATGAAACCCCGAACTCACTAACGGAGTATTCATCGAAGGAAGGGAAACTCTTTGTCTCATCCGAAACGAGAAATAAAGCTTTTTGTAAAAGCAGGGTGGACAAAGGGAATGGGAAAATGAATATGTAATGGGGACGGGAGAGGGAACTTCAGCGGAAGGCTGTATAAAAATCAGTGCCTTCTTGGGGTAATTGTGAACGGGAGAACATTCATAGAATCATAGAATCAGACAGGTTGGAAAGGACCTCTGAGATCATCAAGTCCAACCCTTGATCCACTCCCACCACAGTTGCTAGACCATGGCACTAAGTGCCATGTCCAGCCTTGTCTTAAAAACCTCCAGGGATGGAGAATCCACCACTTCCCTGGGCAGCCATTCCAGTGGTGGATTACCCTCTCTGTAAAGAATTTCTTTCTAATATCTAACCTAAACCTCCCCTGGCACAGCTTGAGGCCCTCTTGTCTCACTGCTGGGAGAAGAGACCAACCCCACCTGCCTACAGCCTCCTCTCAGGTAGTTGTGCAGAGCCATGAGGTCTCCCCTGAGCCTTTTCTTCTCCAGGCTGAACAACCTCAGCTCCCTCAGCCTCTCCTCACAGGACTTGTGTTCAAGTCCCTTCACCAGCCTCGTTGCTCTTCTCTGGACCTGCTCCAGCACCTCAACATCTTTATGAACTGCAGGGCCCAGAACTGGACACAGAAACACTGATGTGATAGAGGTCAGTGCTATATGTTCACCCGGCTCCGATATCCTAGGCTCGGCGCTGTCTTTATTCTATCGTTATATCTTTATTCGATTCGTTATATCACGTTACCGAACTTTTGGTCGCGGAATAAGCTTTATCTTTTATTCATTTTAATTGTCCCATCTCGTTTATATCACCGCGGATAATGGGGTGTGAGAGGCTGGAATGTCCGTGGGATGCATCTGCCGGCGGGAGAGGCGTTTTTGGGGATATTCGGAGCTAAGAGGGGAATGCCAAGGAGGTGCCAGCCTGTCACCCTCCGTGCCTCAGTTCACTCAGGGCTCGGGCACTGCTGAAAAGCCATCCCGGAGGATGATTTACCGTGGGAAAAGCCTCCAGCTCCCGGGATTTTGATTTCCTGCCCATCCTCGCCGGCTCCGTGCACCCACGGGGCTCTGTTAATGTTTGTAATCCATGAACGAGGCCCTGCTGCAGCCGGAAAAATCACCCCACAGCCGAGGGGATCCACCCCTGCTCCCAAAACTTATTGACGGCTCTGTTCGCTGCCGGCTCGGGCTCCATTACTCTTAATTACGGGATTAGCTCCAAAAAAGGGAGGAACAAAGGCGTGGTGGGAGCACTGGAACCTTCAACAACGGGTTTAAGTTAAAAAATTGAGGTTTTGGATGAAGCCGTGGTTCTTTAGAGAATTTTTAAGGAAGTTTTAGGGATCTCGAGGGTGCTGGGAGACCACAAGATGCGGGGACAGGCCTGCAGCAGCCTGGAACCCCCAAATTTCTTTCCATTTGTCTTACCCAGCCCTGTCCTGTCACTCTTTGAGGCGCCCCAGATTCACCCTGAGAGCTGCAGGGTGCCCAGCCCTCCCCACGGCACCATTCCTCGGTTTCCTGCCTGGAAAGGAGCACTTCATCCCAAAAAACACAGAAAAAATAGGATTTGCATCCTCCCTCCCTTCACCAGAGGCATCTGGAATTAGGGGAGCACCCGTGGAGGTCCCAGGCAGCATCCCAGCCTGATTTAATGAGTCCTAATTACAGAGGGGAATCAATGAGGTGGAGAAAGCCCTTGCCTGAGTTTTTCCCCACCCATAAAACTCCAAATACTCATTAAATTTCCTTCTCGAGGGCTCTGATTCTCACCTATTTCAGCCCAGCTCCACCCCACGGCCGTGGTGTTCCATTCCCTGCCCCACCCCTGGGGTTGGATCCGCTGGATCCTGATTTGGATTCAAGGCGATGAAAATCCTTGGAGCAGCAGCCTCTGGATCCGTGGGGTTGGGACGAGGCTGTGGCACCGAAACTTAATTCACTTCCCTGCTATTTAAACTCTCCGAGGAAACAGCCTCTGGAAATACTCACAGCCGGGCTGTAAATCTCCTAAATTGAGGGATGTAAATAATAAATGATAGCGGGAGCTCGGCGCTCGGGGTTTTATGGCCACCCATCCATCTGGGGGCTGTCGGCAGAGCTGCTTAGCGGGAGCCGGACAGGAGTTTTGGGTACCGGGGATGCTCCAAGCTGAGGGATGGGGCTGGGAAGAGCCTCTGAGGGCATCCCGTGGAGCTGGAGCGATGGGATTGCACTCATGCAGCTCCTCAATTCCAGCCAGGACGGGGTGGAAAAGGAAGAGCTGGGAAAAGCCAGCTTGGACCAAACTCTTCTTCATGTCAAGGAGAGGCAAAATTAGGGATAAACCCCCACGGATGAGCAGAGGCTGCTAATTACACCAGAGAGCTCTGCTGGAGCCCCCCCAGCAGGTCCAGCCCTGCTCCGTGGATGAGTTTTTCCAGCTTTTTCCCCCCGTGGGAAGAGCAGATCTTGGTTTTCCCATCCTAAGGGATGCAGCTTAAGGGCGAGGGACAAACAGAGGCAGCGCCACGGCAGCGTGCCTGCAGCTCCTGGCTCTCACCGCCCGCCGAGAGCATCCCAAGGGCATCCCAAGGGCTTCCCAAGGCCGGCCCCACGTGTTTCCCGAGTGGGGAAACTGAGGCACGACCTCAGGGTCCGGGTTTGGTGATCCCGCACAGGGAATTGCGGGGCTGAGCGAGCCCTGCCGGCTCAGCGCTGCTCCCCAGGCTGCTCCAGCCCCCGGAGCATCGTCCCCCGATCCTTTGGGGATAAAATATCCCTGGGAGGGAATTTCGGGACCTCCAGCTCTGCCTGTAGCCTCTCCCAGCCCTTCGGTGACCGTGACAGCTGCTCCGAGCTCGGCGTCACACCAAGAAACTTCCCGGCAGCATCCAACCCCCCCAAAAATTGTTTTGTGGAGCTCAGAGCATCCTCCCCGGGCTGCCCTGCTCCTGGAATGGGAATTCCCGCTGCTCACAGCCCCATTCCCACCCCGCCGTCCCCTCCCAACTCCCGGGATGCAAACGCAGTCCCACTGCTAATTAAGGAAGGCCTGCGACTGATCAATGCAAAGAGTTTTAGGGCTCCCTCTTAATTAAACGCTCTCGAGTTCATCGATCGGCCCCAAAAGTTCGCTTTGCAGCGAATCGCATCAATCAGCCCGGGGCGGATCCCGCTCGGCCCCGCGCGCTGCCCGCAAGGATTTTGTTTTCCCGGGAAATCGAAACAGGAGAGACTCGGATCGGCCGGTGGGTGAGGGGAGGAGAGTGCCAGGAGGGGACACTCGTAGAGAGGACAATGCCAGGAGGGGACACTCGTGGAGAGGACAATGCCAGGAGAGGACATTAGTGGAGAGGACAGTGCCAGGAGGGGACAATTGTGAGGACGGTGCCAGGAGGGGACATTCGTGGGGAGGACAATGTCAGGAGGGGTCACTTGTGAGGAGGACAGTGCCAGGAGGGGACACTCGTGGGGAGGACAATGCCAAGAGGGGACACTCGGGACAGGAGTTTGGAGAGCTCAGCCCAGGCTTGGGGAGATGGCACAGGGAGGCAGAGCTGGAGGAAAATGGGAATTTTCCAGGGTGCTGACACCAAATTGGAGTGGGAAGGAGCTCTCCTGTCCCTACGGTGGTTATGGCACCTTCACCTTCATCAGACCTCTCCCATCACTCCCAGTTTTCCCAGTCCTTAATCCCCACGAGGAGAGATGGATCCCGCTCTGCCTGTGCCGGGAGGATCACACGGGCGCCAGGGAGCCTCTTCCCCACCACAGGGGATAAACTGAGGTCGGAAATCCTACTGCAAGTGAGCTGGGGAGGGCTGGAGGGACATCCCAGAGCCAGCACCCTCAGAAACCAGGAACCTTCCTGCCCAGCAGCTCCCACTCCTTCTCCTGGAACCGGAGAATCATGGAATTATTCGGGTTGGAAGGGGCCTTAAATCCCACCCAGTGCCACCCCAGGGACCCCTCCCACTGTGCCAGGCTGCTCCCAATGTCCAGCCTGGCCTTGGGCACTGCCAGGGATCCAGGGGCAGCCACAGCTGCTCTGCCAATTCCATCCCAGCCCTGAGCCACCCTGCCAGGGAACAACTCCTTCCCAATCTCCCATCCAGCCCTGCCCTGGGGCACTGGGAAGCCATTCCCTGCCTCCTGTCCCTCCATGCCTTGTCCCCAGTCCCTCTCCAGCTCTCCTGGAGCCCCTCCAGGCCCTGCCAGGAGCTCTGAGCTCTCTCTGGAGCCTTCTCCCTCTTTCCGGGACAGGCAGGATGCCTCTCCTGGCTCCTCGCTGCTCCTCATCCCCGCAGCAGCATCTGCACCTCGGGCTGAGCTCTGAGCTCCCCCCGCGCTCCGGGCAAGGCTCCCTGACCCCCCGAGGGCTCATTATCCTGCAGCCGGGTGATTTCCTCCCGCACACCATATGCCCCAGGCTCGCCGGGGATTTAACTTTTCATTTCGCCGCGTTTTGAGGAGATTTGGCCTCTTTGATTCCCCTCGTGCCGCGTCGAGAGCATCGCCCGCCCCGTCCCTGGAGCCTGCCCCATTTCTGGGAGTTTCGGCCCCAAAAACTGTTGGTGGTGAGGGAGAAACCCTCCAGGGCAGTGTCTGCAGGACCGCGCGATGCTCCATCCGTGAGGAATGTTCTCCACAGCCCCGGGGCTGACGGAACATCCCGGGAGCTCCTCCACGGCCCGCACCAGACACAGCTCCCACCCCAAAGGTGCTCCAGGACCTCACATCCCCACCCGACCTCTCTTTTTGTGGCAGTTTGAGGAGTTTTGGCTGATTTGGACTCTGCCGAAGCCCTCCCTGGCTCAGGGGGAGGCTCAGGAGCCGCGGGAAGCTCCATTCCACCCCAGGAAGGGGAATCGGCTGCGGTTTCGGTGAGAGGAGAGCACGAGTGGCTGTTGAGGAGGGGCAAACACCGCCGCCAACCCAGGGACTTCATTTAATGACTTGGAAACAAGTTCCTGACCTACTTCCATCCGCAAAAACCTCCATAAAATCTCAGACGGGGAGAAATTAAAGGCGCCGGGGCCTCAATCCCTCCCCAGCATTGGTGGGGACGAGCAGGATGCGGCCCCAAGCTGGGAAGAGGCCCCGAAGCAGGAACAAAACCACGGCAGGAGCAAAAATTGGGGTGAAAGAGGGGCAAAATCGGGTCCTTCCGCAGCCGGGGCCATCCCCTGTGGGTGCCGCAGGGTTTTGGGGGCTCCTGGAGGCTGCACAGCCCCTTTGAAACCCCCAGACGGAGCTCCCCAGGCGCGGCAGGAGCACCGCAGGTCCCCGGGGTGGGGATGGGCTCTGGGGACCCTCTGGGGGTCCCTCTCCCCTCCGCGGCTCCCCCTCCTCTCCCTCAGTTTATCCCCCCACCCCTTTTCCTGTTATTTATTTAATTTCCCTGCATCCGGCGGCGTTGCCATGGGAACGCAGCCCCGGCTGGATGCTCCCGCAGGATCCTGAGGGAAATCTGCTCCCTGGGATGCACCCCTGGGGGTGTCCCCACCCCTGGGACCCCCCGAGACCCCTTGGTGTCACCCTGGGGTGCCCCCAGCCCACATCCGTGCGCCTGGCTCCATCCATCCCTGAGGGTTCCATCGGGGGGGGCTGGGAAATGCAGCCTTGGGGTGGCTAATGGTAAAATATATTATTATTAATAATATTATTTATTTTATTTTGCTTTATTTTATTTTATTTTATCTTATTTTATTTTATTTTATCTTATTTTATTTTATTTTATCTTATTTTATTTTATTTTATCTTATTTTATTTTATTTTATCTTATTTTATTTTATTTTATCTTATTTTATTTTATTTTATCTTATTTTATTTTATTTTATCTTATTTTATTTTATTTTATCTTATTTTATTTTATTTTATCTTATTTTATTTTATTTTATCTTATTTTATTTTATTTTATCTTATTTTATTTTATTTTATCTTATTTTATTTTATTTTATCTTATTTTATTTTATTTTATTCTTTCCCCTAAACGTAGCAGCTCGAACCCAGCCCCTCCCATTCTGGCTCCATCACAGGGAAGGGAAACTGAGGCACGGCTGAAAGAGACTCTCCCCAAAACCTTGGCGGTGCCCTGAGAGCCTGGGAATGCTGCGATCCAGGGAATTTGGTGTTCCCGCAGGAGAGGGAATTCTCCATCCCCACCTCCTGATTATTCTCGCCCCAGGAGGAATCTCCTCCTCATTCCCACCCCGGAAACAAAGCCCTGAGCCCCATCAGCTCCCGAGCTGTGCGGTTTGGGTGCATTTGGCTCCTGAAAACTCTGATGCCTCCATAAAGACCCCCGGGAATTTTAATAGGAATTTTTTTTCCCAGAAAACACCACAAATTCCCGATTATTTCCCCAGGAAAACCAGGCTGCCCTGGCTGATGTATCTCTGATAAATATCACATCTCTACTCCGACACAACTTTTCATCCACTGAGCTCCACACAGCTCCCAGCCCTGGCTGGAGCCATCCCATAAACTCTGAGATCCTTTTCCCCTCCTGCCTCCCAGCCAGGAAACTTTTCCATGTTGAGGGAAAGCCAAGGCGATGGAAGCAGCTCCAGCCCAGCCTGCCCAGCCCGGCTGTGCCCTCCTGCACTACGGGCTGGGTATTCCCGCGGGGAATGGATTGGGAATGGCCTGGGAATGGATCAGAATTGGATAGGGAATGGATTGGGAATGGATAGGGAATGGCTCAGGAATTGGCCGGGAATCGCTCGGGAATGGTTCGGGAATGGCTTGGGAATGGCTCGGGAATTGCTCGGGAATCGCTTGGGAATTGCCTGGGAATTGCCCGGGAATTGCCCGGTAATGGCTCGGGAATGACTCGGGAATGGATCAGGATTGGATAGGGAATGGCTTGGGAATGGTTTGGGAAGGGCTTGGGAATGGCTCGGGAATCGCTTGGGAATTGCTTGGGAATTGCCTGGGAATGGCTCGGGAATGGCTCGGGAACGGATCAGGATTGGATAGGGAATGGCTCGGGAATGGATTGGGAATCACTCAGGAATTGCCTGGGAATGGATCAGGAATGGATTGGGAAGGGCTTGGGAACCGCTTGGGAATCGCTCAGGAATGGCTCAGGAATCTCTTGGGAACTGCCTGGGAATTGCTAGGGAATTGCCCGGGAATTGTCCAGGAATGGCTCAGGAACCGCCGGCGTTCCCACAGGAGGGAGCTGCCATGCTCCTGTTAATCCTGGCCTTGCGCTCAGCACCCCCCAGGGTCACCCTGCAGTGCCCTTGGACAGCCCAGAGTGCCCTGGGGGGGACACGGGGGGGTGGCACCTGTGGGATGCGTGAGAGATGCCAGGAGTGTCCCTGGAGAGGGGAACGGGCACCAGGAACGGCCCGGAGGGGAAACTGAGGCACGGCGGGACCTGGTGTGTCCCAGCAAGGCTGAGGTGGGGATCCTGCCCTGCTGTGCCTCAGTTTCCCTGGAAAACGGGCAGGTTCCTGCTCAGCGCCAGCTCTCCTGGCCAGGAGGAACAACTCCATCGGAAACTGAGGGAAACTGAGGCACGGCAGGGTTGGGGGGAAGCTCCAGCCCCGGGGAAAGGCTGTGCCTGGAGGACACCGAGTGGGGAGCTGCTCCAAACCCATGGGAGCGGGGCTGGGACCTCTGGGGTGGCTGGAGAGCCTGCTGTCCTATCAGAGCCATCCATGCCATCCCAATTCCATCCCATCCCATCCCACTGTATCCCATTGTATCCCATTGTGTCCCATCCCAGCCATCCATTCCCAATACCCTTCATCCCAACCCCATCCCATCCCCC
>VZRF01001892.1:740-18393 GCA_013396875.1 Vireo altiloquus
GATGTATTCTCCAATCTGTCTCACTCAGGTATAGACGCTTTTTATTTAATTTATTTGTTAATTTATTTATTTTCACGTGTTTGTTGGAATTTTTTTTTTTAATATTTATATGTATGCGAGTTGTTAATGAGTCATTGCTGGTTGTTGTAACGGGTTAAAGCACAGTTGTAACTGCTTGTCAGATCCAAACTCCTCTCTCAGGAGGGAATATTAGAGAATAAACTGTACCAGGCCATTGTTTTGGGGAGATCCATTCAAAGTGTCACCCGTAGACAAATACTGTTAATTGTTGGTGCATAAGATGTCAAAGGTTAACAAACTGGAAATGAGCATAATTACGCTAAAAAAAACAGGTTTGGGAAGTATTGATTTGATTGGAATCAAACGACTTGCACTCTTTTCAGCTCGTCTGCTTACACACAGCCTAATGAAAGGGTTTGAAAGGAAAAGTGGGTTTTTTTTGACAAAACACGACCAGTCGCCGGTGCGAAGTAATCTCGTCTTATACTTAATTAATAATATGCAGGCTGCCAACAATGAGGGATATATGAGCGGGGATGACCAAGCTGTGCAGCGTTTTCTCGTTCGGTTATACAAGGGCACGGCGTTTTCCCTCTCCCCGCTAAACTGTGGTGGAGAAACGTGCGGAGGAGCGTGCACTCTCCCCAGCACGAGGAAAGACCGAGCCTTTTTTTTTTTTTACAGCCGCACTTGTGGCCGCTTTTCGGTGCCGGGCGGCGGCTGTCACCGGGCGGGCGGCAGGGCAGCGGCGGTCGGCGCGGCGCGGTGCGGGGCCGCGGAGCGCGGGGGCAGCCCGAGCGGGGGTCCCCGCCGCGGCAAAACGCACATTTTCAAATCCGAGGGGTTTCGGGAGCAGCTTTGGGAAGTTCCCCGGGTGCCCCTGGAGCGTCCTCACCCGCGGTGCACGGTATCGGCGAGCGAGCGCCGGGGCACCGGAGCCTGTTTCGGACGGTAAACGCAGTCTTCAAAGCCTGGGGATAGTTTTCAGCTTTTGTGAAGGTTTGTCTTAGGAGGATGTGATGTAAACTGATTAAGCGATAACTGCTTGCATCCACATTGGTGCAACAAATAGCTAAAGAAGCAGAAAATGTGCGAAAGTAACGAGTGCTGCAATGCTGCTATAGAGAGGCCAGCGATGCACTTACAGTTGCACCGTGAATAAATAAATATGATTTAAGTTATTCCCCAGTTACAAACCATTGTAATTCAAAAGGACTAAAGTATTCATAAATTGTGATTGAAGATGGAAACAATGATAAGGCTTATTCAGTGATTGGACGCAGTCCTGTAGTTTTTTGGCTGACACATTTTTTATTGTTTATATTTTGTTTGGCATCTAAGTGTGATTGACTTAGATATGGATATTTTCAGTAAGTAAACGTGAGCTACAGTGGAAGAAAGCTGGAAAAAAAGTGTTATTGAGATATTTCTTCCGCAAAAGAGAAACATAGGAAGCATTTTGTGGAACAGATGAGCACATGCTTGCAGGTACACACATAGAAATAATTACTTACCATGGAATCTGTGGTTAGAAAAATTAATTCTGTGTAGGCTGTCCAGTGTGGAATTATTGACAGGCAATAAGACCTCTGCATCAGAATATAAATGTGAGAGTACAGCTTAAGAAAGCAGTTTTTGAATTTGAGACACTGATTTTCACAACCACCTCTTTTACAGCAGTAATTAATTATCTTGCTTCCTGGTCTAATGACTTTTCTTTCATATATTTGGTTTTTGGACTAACTGATGTAATAGATTTCCTCATTCTTTACAAATGTATGTTAAAATACTGCACTCAGGTGTATATAAAACCAGCACATTTTACTTCTACTGCCTTTAATCCAAGAAAGCAGTTCCTGGCTTTTGTGCATTGATACCTTCTCCATAATATTTTACAGTCACTCTCTACCATGTGCCATGCAGAGACAATTCCCATTTAGTGATACATGCATGGAACATAGTTGCAGCAAATTGATTTTAGTTTGAAACCTTCTTCTACCTACTTGGAATGATAAGAGTGGCTTATAAATAATTTTTTTCTCTAAATAAATTAAAAATTAAAATTACACCAGCAGTCAGAACTTATACCTTGCATTCTTCATTTGTTTAAGGCAAAAGATTGATTGATCTCACTTTCAGTAACAATTGCATTAAAGTATTACTGCCAAAATTGCTCTCTCTATTGTGTTCTCTATCTCTAGGACTCTTGCAATGTGACTTGACTGTGGTAGTATAGTTTTCAGAAGAAAATATTTTGGTAAAAGTAAACACAGAACACCTGTTTGGACGGAGTTACTTATGAAAGTGGTAGTTCAGTTTGTGCTGAGAGAGTGCTGATGCACGTTTTAGAAACAAGTCTAAAATCCAAAGTACAGTTTTAAGACAAAGTGTTACCCGTCACACTTAAAATAAAAGTTTGGTGGGTGAAAATTACTCCAAGAGAGAAGAAAACTTACCAAATGTGATTTAATATTGGGGGCTCCCTTTCTCTCTTTCCCATATACGTCTTTCTCTGTGTTTTGGAATGAGTGGAAACTGCATTTATGTGTCTTGCTGAGGCATGAATAGGATGCAGTTACTGCATGCCTTTTAGTACTTGCTCTCTTGTGATATTTTTTCTGTGGTTTATTTTTATGTGACAGTCGTCCAAAAGCTCAGAGTATGTTGAATTTGCTTTTGCTCCTATATTTTGATTCACGAGGCATGATAAAATTCATGCAGGGAAATTGTGTAGATTAAATTTTCTGTATAAAATTTCTATACTTCTGCCGAGTGTATTTATTGTACAGTCCTCAGTTTGAACTTTCATGGGCTGATACAAAGTTTAAAAGCGGAAGATAGAAGAAGAGCACTGCATATCCTCTTTATCTTCTCCATAAGGAAAACCTGGCCTAGGTCATCATTAGATGACTGCTGTTTTTTCCTTTATTTACAAGCTACATAAGTTATATAGTAACTTCCATTTTATTTAAATTGCCAGCACACATTGGTTCACCTGAGCTATTTGATATGAAATTTGAAAATCTTACCTTCATAAATCACTTCATTGCAAGAGCAACTGTGACACATGGATGAGTGCCACATAAAACCAAAAAAAAATTCACTCTTGTCTATATGAATACTAAGAGGGATAAATAAAATCTGTACATATCTTTTTAGGAGATTTGTTGGAGAATATGTGTGATTAATTGCAAATGTCCATTTAGGATCATTTTTATGGGCACTTCTCCATGTCAAGTAGTATTTCCATTTGAAAATACTCCAGGTGCACAATGAATAGCTCCAAAAATCTGATAAAATTGCTTTCAAACAGGATGTTCTTTGCTGTGCCTTTACACTTTTTGCCTATATTTATATCTTTAGGACTGAATAATACTATGAAAGAAAACCCTAAATACAGTTTTTTAAAAGTTGGAATTTTTGGTATGTATGTTTTTGGGGGTTGGTTTTTCCCCCTTTTTGAAAAGGAAACATTTAACTGCTACAGAATGGAATTGCAACAATTGCAATATTGTCTATAAATTGCAAAATTGCAAATTGTCTATAAAATTTTCATAGATATAAAATGCTATAGGTTATTATTGTTAATATTATATGCATTACCTCAAGGCGTAGTCATTCTGAAATAGTTTATGATGCTCTTCTTCAAAATTAAAACTTGATGTGCAGTATTCTTCTAACGTAGAATATGTCCATGTTTATTTTATTGCCATTTTAAGTTATAAATGCCAAAGTCTGTTTAGATGTAGGGGAAATCATTGTAATGAGGCAAAAATTAATTTCTCCCAAAACTCTTCAGCCACCTGCCTTCACCCCACTTTTAGTCCCAGCTGCTAGAATTTTCAAAATCTGTAGTAAATCTGTTTTATTCAGCCTAAAATGGATTGTGGGGATTTAACACTGTACAGTCTTTATGCTTCCATTAATTAAAAAAAATATATTTGTTTTATTTGAATACTTCAATTAAGATGACTTCTGTAGGAGAAAAAATAAACTTTCTTTAGTAGATATAATTGAGAGGAAAAAAAGCATGGCATCAGAAAGTGTATGAAGATAGGGAAGTCTTATCATGGGCTGTGGTTGCTCAGAGCAGTACTGCCTTCCCACACAAAGGACAGATTGTGGTTTAACTCTTTCCACGGCCTAGTTTTATGTGCCAGTGTAATATCAGAATTGTTCAAATCTTTGCTGGAAACTACTAATCAGTTTAACTGTTGCCCTTGTAGGTCTTTGTCAAGCATGATACTGTAATGAAATTGTTTATGTCCTGAAGTATCTTCCTATATTGCTGCTCTGCTCTTTTTTTTTCTTTTTTCTCCTTTGATTATTTTTTTGTTCTGTGAAGACAACGCGATCATAGGTAAAATGCTTGTAACTTTTCTGTTGTTTTCAGTTTGATTTAAGGATGGTTAGGGAAGAGAGGTAATCCTAGTGGGTTTTTTAATATTCAGGGAATTTTGAAGTTTGTTTGAAATTCAAAGATTTAAACATGGAATTCTTTGCCTGAAGCTTCTGCAATGTCAGTCTGCACTCTATAATTGAGACCATTAGTTATACTTTCATCATTTTTACCTAATGGAGTTAATCAGCCTATTGATTAAACATAATTCGTTCCTTGTCTAGCAGTGTAACTAAAATAGTAGTTTGTTAATTGTATTCTTGAATATAATTGCATTAAAAAGGTTCAGTTTTAGTTTGATTGCACTGTGCCACTAAGTATGATGAGCAATCTGCATGGTATTTAAAACTAAATATGCCTGCACACAGGAAGAAAGATACCTCCCCTAAGGTCTCCCTTTCAACCCAAAATATAGTAATGTTTGATAAGCAGATTGCAGTGTTTTAAACAGCAGATTTGTTCATGGAAAATAAGTTTTTGGGGAAGGTCTGTTTAGATATTAACGTGGATGTGTAGGATGGTACTTCAAGCAGACAAACGAAATTAATTTAATTGCTATAGGATGTGCTTGTAGACAACAACTAAGAATTACCTCCTTAATGCAATCCATATTGCTGCTAGGCAGAAGATAAGAACTTGCAGGTGAAGCCAAATGACAGAAAAGGATATTTTGAAACTGTAAATAAATTGCATGGATTTCACAAAAGCAGCATTGGACCAGTGGTGGACTCATAATGTCTCTTTGCCACAGCATGCAGAAACACAAAGAATGCAAAGTTTGTGCCAAGTTGCCATTTTTCATTGTACACCTCAGATTGATTTTTAAGGGGTTTAGAATAATTGCCACACTCATGTGATCAGTTAACAAATTAACTGACTCTGTGGGGCTTCAAAACCCACAGTGGAGCTGCTGGAAGGACATAAATGCGATTTTTTTTCTCACCTTCATAAACTCTTAATTTTACAGAGTTTGGGGGTGGTGGGAGGGAAGCCAGAAGAGCTGAAAAGTACAGAAGCTTCTGTTCAGGATTTGTATATGACATGTTGTGTCTTTTGCCTGCTTTTCCTTACTGTATACTGGTTTCTCTAGTTACCACCACTGGAATGGTGCTGTTTCAGTGCTGGAATGTTGGACGTTTGATAAGAAAATGGATCAAGTTTAATGGCGCATGCTCTTTGTGCCACCAGCAGTCTCTTGCTGAGAGCATGCTCCAAAAGCGGGAACTGTGTGGCATTACACTGAGCATGTATATGCTTTGTGTTTCTGTGCCACAGAGAAGAGAAATGGACTGTGGCATTTGCCTCAGCCTTCTGAACATTTCTGCTCAGATTTTTTAAAACCGTATAGTGTCCTCTCTGTGCAATGGTACTTTTCTTGATGTTACCTGTTCACTCAAATATTTTTATGTTAGGAACAAAACATCTTGGTAGCATTTCTTAAATTATGTTCTCGCTGCAGCGTTGTGGGATGAAGTGAGGGGAGGAGTACAAAATAAAATCTTCACATGGTTCTTTCAAAGAATGAAACACAGGAAAGATGTGATTCTCTATGCACTTTTTGTCTACTGCCTGACAACAGTAATAATTTCGTAAAAGGTGTTATGCAGAAATCTGTGTAAATTTTAAGTGTTTATTCTATTAGTCTCATATTTCACTTAAAGATTTTCAGAAACGTTTCTTGATGCTGCTTTGGTTATGAGAACTTGCTGACTTTGAGTTTTCTTGTTCTCTTCTTCTTTTTTTTCCTTCACTTCTTTCCACAGGATGAATTTCACCCGTTCATTGAGGCACTTCTTCCACATGTCCGTGCAATTGCCTATACTTGGTTCAATCTTCAGGCTCGAAAACGCAAGTACTTTAAAAAACATGAGAAACGAATGTCAAAGGATGAGGAAAGAGCAGTCAAGGATGAGCTACTTAGTGAAAAGCCTGAAATTAAACAGAAGTGGGCATCCAGGCTCCTGGCCAAGCTGCGCAAAGATATTCGCCAAGAGTTCCGGGAGGATTTTGTGCTCACGGTTACTGGGAAGAAGCACCCATGCTGTGTATTGTCCAATCCTGACCAGAAGGGCAAGATTAGGAGAATCGATTGCCTGCGACAGGCTGACAAAGTCTGGCGTCTGGATCTAGTCATGGTGATCCTGTTCAAAGGCATCCCCTTGGAAAGTACGGATGGAGAACGTCTCATGAAATCCCCACATTGCACAAATCCAGCACTTTGCGTCCAGCCACATCACATAACAGTATCAGTCAAGGAGCTTGATTTGTTTTTGGCATACTACGTGCAGGAGCAAGGTAGGAAGCAGATTGTCATGTTTCTATGTTAGTATGTCAAACTCTGATTCCAAGTAGCCCTGTTTCCCCTGTGGGCTGGCTTCCAGTGAAACATTGTTCTGTGGTCTATAGATGTAAAGTTGGCTGCATATCCATTTGTAAATCAGCATGTACACCTATATACTTAAACACACACATATTCCTGCAAACCTATGTAAATGACACACATATTTGACATACATGCCTCTTTCAAGAGAGAGAGACACATACACCAAGACAGTACTTCTATTCCACTGAAATTGCCTTCTATTTTTTGTGAAAAAGTGGCAATACATAACTGCGACTTCAGAAAACATTCTTGTTTTCAAGTTGTGTTTATTTAAAAAAAATAAAACAGCCCCCCCAGCCCAGTACTATTAATAACAGATGTAGGTATTTGCAATTGCACAGTCACAAGAAATACTACAAATATTTATTAATTGCCTTTATAGTTATAAGTAATCGAGAAGTCATCCTTAAATTGATGAATCTGCAATTACATTGAGGAGCAATTATAGGCTTTCTCGTACCTATAAAACAAAGCTTGAAAATATATGGCTATATTTCTTATAAAGCCAAATAGAATCAGAATTGCATTATGTAGTTATGTATGTTTTATTCATACTGTACATCAATAGCTCATCTTATCTATCTGAGCTTTAAAGCAAAGACCCAGGTCATAATATTTTGAGAAATTTTTATGAAGAGTATATTTTCATAATCACACTCATATACTTTTATTTGGCAGGTAATTGAAATGTGGAAAATTGCAGAGCTCTATTAGAAAAGCTTCTTAAACTTAGTAATACAGAATGCAAATAAAAACAGGGCTTCTGATAATCGTGTATCAGGGGAAAAACCTACTAGCCATACTGCATATATTACATATTCAATAACGGTACCCATAGGCAGTTCCCTAAAATAGTAAATGGCTGTAAGTAGAAAAAGTCTTTTTTTTTAAAAAAAATTTTTCTCCAATACTAAGTCTTCTGAAATACTTTTTTCTCTGTTAGGGTCATTTTGGTCCTTTCTGGTAATGATACCATCTTCTAAATATCTTCGTAATGCTGACTGGTCAGCAGTAATAATACATTTCTTTTTTAGCTACAGATCTCAACTAGGGAAAGTTTGACCATCTGCAGATGGTGGGCCATTTCACAACTTGGCCTGGTAATAGGTAGAAATGGCCTGCAGAAGGGCAGATGGCAGGCTGTTATCTGATGCTTGATAAATAACTATGGGATTTAACAGGAAAATTGAATTGATTTTGTTAGTAACAAAAAAGTAAAATTGCACGTCTTCATTTTATGTATACTCATCCTTTAAGAGAAGAGATACACAATGCAATATTTTTGTTTCAAGTGAATTACTCTTTTAACATTTGCTCATGCAAGTGAAGAACTTTTTTTCTTAATGTATATATCAAGTTCTTTTTTGTAGATTATTTTTCATGAAAAAAAAAAAGGTTTTTCTTTCCCCCCTGCTACTATTTTTTGTGGTTTTTGTCTCTCCACAGCAGTAGACACATTTGTATATTTTACAGCGACTTTAAGTACCTGCAGAGTCTGGTAAATCTGATCCCAAATAATATAGGAAGAAAGATTTCTTTGATAGCATTAAACAAATTAGCTTACTTACAAATAATTTTTACCTTTAAACTCCTTTTGTGGAAAAAAATTCAAATTATATTTTGAATGCATATAGCGTAAGTCGTAGCTTACTGATTAATTCTATGGATTTACCTGTCTCCCGAAAGTCAAAACTACAAAGGGAGGCAAAACAGTTTAAGTAGCTCTTGAGCCAAAGAAACTGGAGTCAGAGTACTCTTAACACACTGTTGACTTATAAGTTGTTGAAAGCCAGTAACTTGAAATGGGAGAAGGAATTGCAAGGCATAGCTGATTTTGCTGATTTAAATGTATTGAGAAAATAAGTTTATTTAAAACACTTTTGTCTGATTGGAAATGAGTAAGTTAAGCGTGCTGTATTACTATGACTTTCAAAGTTACCCAATGTTACTTTGAGAATATACTGAAAATGAAGCTGGATAATTTCCGTATACCAAGTCACTCTTAGAAGACCCTTTGTTTATTGCTAACGGCAAGTATTTTCTGTCTGTCTTGCTGCTTTACAGTAAATCTTCCTTTAACATCTGTTGGTTCTCTTCTTGAGGAAGTCATACTAAGTTGTCTATGTATTTTTTTTTCATTTTATCAAACTTTGATTCTCTATACTCATTGAAAGCAGGTTAATTGTGGCACTTTCTAGCGTACTTGATTAAGAGTGCCAGGCTTTGTGAAAGATATGCATGAAGTCAACCAAAATGCAGCATTATACATATGGCGTTTTGCTTTTTATTTATTTTTCAGAACATATAAACATGCCTAATAGCACCATGTAAAAATGAAGTGAAAACACAGAAACAATTAAATCACTGAACGAAATATGAAGAAGGAATTAGCACATAAAATGAATAAAGGGGCCAAGTAGTTTGCTTTTTTTGTTGCTTTAAAATAGAAGATTAGGGGAAAAAAAGAGGAGGAAGGATAGTTCGAGTGCCAGTGATGGTTGCCAGTGGCACCAGGATTGGCATCAGACCTTCTTTGTTTAGCCTAGGATGTCTGTGATTTGTTGGTTGGCATCCGCATTGCAGTGCAGAGTAATGTTACAATATATTGACAATTTCCAGATCTAGAAGTGTCAATAATCTTTTCAGTTCTTAACAAAAAGAGCTTCTACTTCCATGTCTGCCTTGAAAGAAGAAAATAAGGACTGATCTATGAAGTTCTATCCTTGACGAACTTCCTCAGATTCTACTTTTCGCTCATCTCAAAATTCAGCATCATTTCCCCCCTTTATTCTCTTCCTGCTATCCTCTTAAATAAAAGAAAAAACAAGAGGATTGACATAGGTTGCAGTGCTGCTCCTTTGACTGAAATGGAAGAAGAAACTCTGAAGTATACACTGTGATCAATGTTTAACATCAAAATAATTCTTAATCATAACACGCTTCCAAGGGGCTCTGCTTGTTGTGGGTATCAGGGGCGTGTGTGTGTCCCACGCAGATCTTTTATAAAACCCAAACTTGAAAATGGTATGAACATTGTTTCTATTGACAGAATTGCCCCTTTTTTTTTTCCCTGTCAGCATCAGAGAGTGTCTGTCTTTTGGTATGAAATGCATTTCAGTCCATAAAATCATTTGATGGTATTTGATTCAGCGCAGTGCTTATGCTGTGTTCCCGTTGCTGCAAGAACCGCCATTTTGTTTGTCGAGTGCCAGGAGAGGGGAAAAAAAAGGCAGACAATGTGCTTGATGCCAATAATGGTTGCCAGTGGCACCGAGGTTGGCATCAGACCCTCTTTGTCTAGTTGCTGAATGCCTTTGATTCGTTGGTTGGCATCCGCATTGCAGTGGGCACATTGGAAAGTTTTTGACAATCAGTGAATGAAAGCTGCAGTACTTGTTTGCTGCAACAGAACCAAGATAATATAAATCCCTCCTTCAGATAGATGTTTTACTTATTCTTACGGTGACTAATTACAAAAAGCTAAAAATTGCCTTATTTTTTTTCTGAAACATAACATACCTATAGCAATGTGCCTTGTCTGCAGAATTCTTAGTTCTTTCATAATCTCTGCTACTTTTTTTGCAGCATAAAAAAAATGAAAACTTGATGTTAGGTAATTCAGCATATACTGAATGAAGCATAGTAGACCTTGAGAAATGCTTTTAGAGTTTAAAGAACTGAAGCAGTGTTACATGTAAATGTTAACATTTTTAAGTGTTTTTAGTGGATGTGCCTCTCAGAGTACATTTCTGTGATCAGTCATGTTACTGTTTACACTCTCCTTTGTCCTTATGTAAGGGTGATATAATTGGGGGAGCCCACGTTCCCAGCTGTTAATAAACTCTGGAGTCAAAGGAGGAGGATCTTTTAAACTATCTAGGGAGTGGGGTGGAAAAATAGATGCAGATGTCCTTAGTCCCATAATGTTCAGGCACTCTTCGTTTTTTAACTTCTTACACCATCAAGATGCTACCACAGCTCCAGCTGTGTGACTTGGTTACCAGGAAATCGGCAAAAAGAAGAAATCATTTCTGTTGGAAGTTTCCTAGATAGTTAACATTAATATTGCTTTCTGGTTAACTGCTATTATCTCGTTAATTAATAAGAAGGATTAGCAGCCCTACCCAAAGGGCTGCATAGAAGGAAGCCTGGCCTATGTGAGTCCCTGAGTTGCTAGACTGTGTCCTGTCTCTTGAGGATTGGAGGGGGGGTGGTGCTGGGCCAGGAAAAAAGCAAAAAACAAGAGAAAGATGAGAGAGGAGCGAGGGTGCAGGCCGGCCAAGGGGAGAATTTTGTGTGCAGAACTCTGTGCCTCGCTGCCCGTGCAGCGGGGAGGCTGGCAGTGCCCTGCCCAGGCTCCATGCCCACGGGGGTGCGGGAGGGGGCTCACCCCGGCGTGGTGCTCGCACTCCCACAGAGCGCTCTCGCAGGTAACCTCAGCTGGGCTGCACCGTGCCACCCCTGCCTCGAGCAGACACTCTTCTGCCCTTAGCTTAATGCCAGCAAAATGGCAACCCCTAGCCAAGTGGGGATATCGCTTTCCCCCTTCTGACAGTCCTGGCAACATGTGTGCCTTTCTTACTTGAAAAATGTGCACTCTTCCAGAAGGAATTGTAATTCTTTTTTTAACGTGACGTGCCTGAGTTGACATGAGTGGGTGGATTTATCAATGGCTTGATTCAATTTATCAATGATCTTTTTTAAAGCTTTTTGAATTTTTTGAATTTGTGTCTACAGGGAGCTCAAATTTTGAAAGAGGTTTGCATAGTAGTTTCCAAGTTACATTTTAGTTTTCATTCCGTAAGTAGAGAAAATTTATTGTGTAGTCATTCTTTTCATATTTTAGAAGGATAATAAAATTATTTTGGTTAGTTTGCTGTGACTACACAAAATTCTACTTAAAATCATGCTCAAAATAATGTTTTAAGCAGTTCCTGGTTAAGTCATATTATGGTCATATGCCTAAATGTCACACCACCCAGATAGATTTTGGATGAGAGTTTGCATTTTTTGTGTGCACTGATGTTCTCACATACAATTAATAAAAAAGCAATGGGCTTAGAAGAATCAATTTGCTGATTGTTCCTACTTCTTTTAACCTTAATGATTTGCGTCCTTCTGAATACTTTACCTGGGAACACACACTAAAACATTTTGCCTGTTTTGCAGAAGGATACGTCAAAGTGCAAGGTGATTTGTTGGGAGTTTACACAGCAAATTATGAGTTACAGCAGGAACAACAGGAAATAGGGCTTATTAGTGCCTGTACCTACAGGCTTCTATGTGCTCTAGGACCTTGTTTCTTGCACAGTGAAATGGCATGCAGATCCCTTCCTCTGAATCTTAATTTTGGATCAGAAAGCTAGTACAGAACCAGAAGTATGAGTTTATCTTTTATCTGCTCTAGTATGAAAAGTGCTTTTAGTAGTTTAAAAATCTCATAGGCAATAATAAACCCTTTTAAAATGGAATTACTCTGGACAATTTCAGTCTGCTGAGGCATGCAGAAAATGCGATTTTGAAAAAACCTTTTTGTGTCAATGGAAAAAGACTGTATTATTTTCTAGTTTTCTAATGTAAAATTTTGGATAACTATTTTGGTGACTGTCTCTGTTGTACTGAAAATTACAGGCAAGAAAGACATTTGCCATATGGAAATGGAGTTAATTCAGTGTATATATGGATGTAATAATATTTTTCAATTGATCATTGTAGTTGCTTTTTTTACGAAGATGCAGAATACTGAAACATTTTGAAAAGCCACTTAGCAATTTTCATTTTTTCAGGACATTTATGTGTGAACTTCAGATAGTAGATTTGAAGAATTAAAAATGTTTATGTTTTTCTGTTTAAATTAAAAAATTTCCCTCAGAGCAGGATTGTCAGTCATTTGATAGGTTCATGAGAAAGAAAAAGGGATTTTTCATATTTAATATTACTGTTTAACAGGAATTAAATTTATGTGCATTTTAGGAAGGAACATTTACTTCATTCTGATTTTTCTTACCTGATACACTAAGAGGAGTAATTTTGACAGGGTTAAATAACAACAATTGTGTTTAAGACAAAAGAAACTTAAGTTTAAATAAATTCTGTGCAACTACTTGAAAATGTAGAGGTCAGTGTTAATTTATGAGTAATGTTTAGTTCAACTGCAAGAAGTTATAAAGTAAAGAATAGAAAAGGAATCAGAAAATTCTTGCTTCATTGTAGTTTCAGACAGAAATAATACTGCAAAAAAAGAATGCTTCTGAACTATATATAAGACCACTAATTCATAAAGGAAATGCATCAATTTAAAGCAGAGTTTTATGTTTTACTTTCTTAAATTTTTGAGCATATTGGATTCACTGTAACTGTGAAAACTTCATTTGAAACAAATGTTAAATGACACTGCAGGTTGGATTTTAAAGTTAATTGCATGAGGTCACCATCAAGCCCACTTCTTTTTCTAGCTTGCTTTTTTTTTTTTTTTCTGCTTTTCGTCCTTCTTCTTTTCCCAGCTGCTAGTGTAGTAACATAGTCCTGTCAAGGACAGGTGGCTCTCTGAAATGGTGGTCTACAATGCTAAGCACTAATTCAAGAGGTTTCTTGAAGTGTTACTTTCCAGTCTCAACAGCAAGGTGAAATGTTTCTTTGATGTAATTGCTTGGGTTAGAATGATCTTAAGATCAAGTTAAATGGCTATCTTAACTGAATAGGGTTGCTCCTTCCACTGTGGGGTGAATAGAAGGCTGCTTATATGGAGTTACTTCTCAGACACTAAGTGAATGTGTAAAGGGAAGAAAGTCTCTGTTACTACTCAGTCTATTTGACAGATGTCAAATAAGATGTCATTCATTACAGAGAGGTTTCATGATTTTACTCTGTATCGCATTGTTATTTTTGTAATTTTAAACTCTGGTGGAATTTTTAGAAGTTTTTGCTGAAAGCCAGGCTCAGGACAGTGAAGCCTGGATTAGGAGAGGCTTGAAAGTCTCAGAAGCTAGTAAAGGGGAAGTAAATCTTAGATTATTAGCTTTGTCTAAGAGAAAGCAGAGCTCATTTTGGTGTGCCTATTGTACTGTCTCATTAGCAGTGAGTTGTGCATGAAGCTGGATGGATTCTTCTAGCACAGCTTTTTATCTTTTCCTCTACCATGTTTTTATTTACAAAAAGATTACTTGCACTCTTCCCTCTAGTTCACCTCTGGTGGGGGTTGGGCAGGTCTTTCCCTTCCTGAAGTATATTATGCCTTTTAAATTTTAAATACATTTCTTTAGCTGTTTCTTAGGAACATCAACATTGGCATGTGACTTTTGTTCTAGTTTCCCCCTCCTCCCAAAGAGAGTGGTGGGAGATGGGCACTTCAGACTTGGTGTTTGCGGGGAATTTTGAGGAAGGGTTGATAGTCTAAAGTGTGTTTATCAATAACAGTGTTTCAAAAGTTTTTAGCTAGCCTGAGGACCAGAGCTTTTGCCTTCATGCCCTCTGACTGCTGTGTGTTACATCCCACTTTATCCTAGATCTCTCTTCAAGTCAGAAAGGTGACTTAAAATTATAGGGACCTTGGTGTAATTTTAACCTTAATTTGCTCCTAATTGCCTGTGGAATTTTTAAACTACATATATGTTTGTTTGGTTTTACTCTAAGAAATGGGATTGAAATAAGGAGAAGTTATTGTGATGTAGCATGGTGTGAAAGCTCAGCTGAAACCCCTTCAGTCATCGTGTTTGTTTCTCTCAGTGAAACCTTGCACTTTTTACATAAGAGCAGAAGGGACATGTTAAGTTTTCCAGTGTACTTCCATGAAGGCACCTTCGTCTCTTTGGCTTTAAGTGGACTTTTTATTATTTCCTCACTGAAAAAAATACATATGGAAATTGATCAAAACAGTTCCCATTTTCTTCCTTAGGAAGTGAACAGGAAAAATAAATGCAAAAATGAACAGTTAGTGAACTCTGAGAAACTTGGTGTGGCTATTGAGAAGTTAGGAAAAAATTCTGTCATTGCTTGTTGGAGGCAAATGCTGTACACATTAGGTAGTATAGGTAAGTATATTCTATATTATTTAGAATTATTTAACAATTGATAACTTTAAGTATGTATATTTTGAATACTGTTTATGTATTTGACTTCCTGATCTCCAAACTATATTAATCTGAGTTACTATACATCTTTTCATAAAGGATCAATTTAAACAACTGAAAGGTGGCTATCTATTCGTCTTAAACCGAGCATTTTATTTTAATTTCCAGTCAATTACCTTGCAATATCCTTCTTACACTGTGTTCTGAGATGTCATAAGATTTATACAATTTTCTTTAAAATAGAAAGAAAACAATGTGCATGTTTTAGAGAACAGTAATTACAAACTCTGTGCCTTTAGAAATTAAACGAAATTAAAATATTCACAGAGTATTTTTTTTTTTTGATTGTGAATTGCATTGAGCTAAAATGCCAAACCATTTTCAGTCTGTTTTATGAAGTGGCTAACAGGGAAATGCTTAGTACATTGTTACGGACGTGCATGTGTCTGAGAGATAAAAAAATTTACTTACTGCAGCATCAGCTTTCCATTGCCTGAGTAATGCCATTGAGAATGATGCCAGACTTTTTGAAGGGATGACTAAACTCCAGTGTCCCTGATTTAAAAGTGTGAAAATTTCTCCTAATCAAGACAACTTACTCTGACATCTGCAGTTTCTAGACGGATTACCTTAAATTTGTTATGCCATGTTAAAAGATGTGTTTTATGAGGCTGGCCTCAGCTCCTGGCCTTAGTGTCAAGAACCCTGCTATGTGATGCAACGCATCTTGTTATGTTTAATTGACCAAAGCTGATTTGTTAAAACAATTCATTTGTGCTGTAACTCATGCCCAGGCCAAGTTGCTACCTGAATCTCTTGACCTTGGTTTGTCTGGGTCGTGAAATGGCTGTGAACTGCTTGACCCCTCCATTGTTCAGTGGCCATGCCACTTCCTCCACTTCTTTGTGGTAGTTGCTGACAAGAAGACCTTGGCCCCGAATTTACACCCCAGTAGTTTTTGCAGTGTCCCTCCCGAGTGTCTGTATCCTCCTTTGGAAGTGCCCCTGATGTCAGCACTTATTGTCTGCTGACAGTGAAGGGGACAAATTGACAGCCCTTCATAGCAGAAGAGGTGGTGAGGGAATTTCTGGAGGAAAATTCCATCTTCTCTAAGGCTGCTGTGCATTTCTGTTGTGTTGGTGTGCATGGGGTCACTACTTTTTTCAAGGGCAAATGCCATCAGTCTTAGTCAATCCCATTTCACTGTGAGCTTTGTTTGAGTGGGATGTGCTGGGAAGAAGGTTCTACTTTGAAAATATTTTGTGATGAAAATCTAGGGAGTATGCTCACCAATTTTTAGGCCACATGAGTGATTGAAATAATTTCTTGGCATGAAATGGAGGAGTGTTTCCTGTCAGTGTCATAAGTGGCTGTTGATTTCTTTAGTACCAAAACGTCGATTTCTAAAGAACTAGCTTGTATTCAAGAGCAGTCATGGTTTCTAAGCAAAGGACTTTAAACACTATGCTTGATACAGTATCTAAACTTAGTAAAAGGGAGAAAAAGCAGTCTGTATATTCTCTCAAAAAAAAGGGGGGAAATGCATTATTTCTAGGGAAAGCTACTTATCTTTAAGAATGATCCTTTGTGGAGGTCAGTCACTGGCCAGGCACTGTTACCCTGACAGAATGTCTACTGTCAGTATCTCAGATGCTAATGTCAGTTTCTTGATGCTTCCCATTCTTTGTGCTTCCCATAGCTACCAACGATTTGACTTTTGGGACAGTTTCTTTTATTGAAATGGGTATTACATCTAATAATATGCTGCATTGTGACAGGGTTTTAGGACATAGTGCCTTTCAAAAGTGACTGGTCTGTCAAAAAACTGTGGCTAGGTTGAGACAGCTTATAGGCTAGTACTGGTACCATTATAAAACAGGTAAATTTCTATTCCTGTGGTCATCAGATAGTTGGTATGTTCTTTTACTTTATGTCCTTAGCCTTAGACTTTGCTCACATGATTGGATTTATTCAATCAAATTGACATAGTTTAAACCCCATATTCTTTCACAGCAATGTACACTGATTTTTGCAGCATAATAGCAGGTTGAATTTCTGCAGTACACCTGATTTCTTTGTAAACTTATTCTTTTTTGTTTCTGGAAAAAAAAACCAGGCAGTATATTTACACACAACATTCCTGTGCACTTGTATATGATGAAACCTTTTCCTTCTGTGTGAAATTCTGCAAGCTAGGTGTGATTTCTAATTGCAGTTACATAGTTCCTTTGAAGGAAGAGGGTGGGAATGCTGGTGGGAATGCTATCACTGTGATGACAGTGTAAGGTATGACTCAATGTTTAGTTGCAAGGACTTCAAAATCCTTGTCCCTGGTCCCCAGGCCTACTGTGTCTCCCCGGGTGACTGCAGGCAAGTTAATCAATATCTCTGTGTCTCTGGTCCCCGGGAGAGACACCACCACTTGCTTCAGTGCTGGCCCAGCGAGGGTCTTGATAAATACTGAGATAATGTACCGCTAAAAAGTTCCTGTATTGCACTGCAAGCAAAACCCATGTGCTGGTGCCCAGCCCCCAAGAGGGCCGTAAAGAAATGTTGTACCCAGTTTTCTCATGCCCAGACAGAAGAAACTTGCCCAAGCAGGGAGGGCCGGCACAAAACATTCCTTGCCTGGAAGCCCTGCGGTGGTACTGCTCTGCGGGAGACGGTGTCGGAGCGAAACCGCGCAGCGGGGCTGGCCCGGCACCCGGCACTCCGCACCCGCACCCCGCACCCGGCACCCTGCACCTCGCACCCCGCACCCCGCACCCGGCACCTCGCACC